>JARACY010001047.1:0-68006 GCA_029255725.1 Scrobipalpa atriplicella | reverse complement strand
GTCAAATACTTTTTCCATTTTGTTGAGACTCGGAGACAAAAAGAGAGAAAAAGTTTAAAAAATGTCAGCTGACGGCGAGGCGTGTTCGTTAGTAAAGTCAACGGAGGTTGTCGGCGGGAAGAGACATTTCTAATCACAAATTCAAACAGTAATGGGGAGAAGTTCAGCCTTCAAGTTTAAACATACTAAGTGACGAGCACCTTGTGGACTTACTTAACTGCTACAGAAATAAACTAAATATCCATCTATTTAAACCACTCGTACTAATAAATTGCTTCGTGATTTCTATTTCTTGTACTTTAAAACTCTAAGATTTAGAACTGCATTCAATTCAATTATTTATATTTACTTTAGTAAAACTCTATTTTTGTGATGTTCCGTTAAGTTCACATTGACACAGATCTCGTAATATCCTAATTTACCAATTTGGTCACATGGTCATTGGTCACACAATGACTTTAACTTCGATTAGAAATTAGAACAATAAATGTTATTATTGTCGTCATCGTCATTAAAAAATGTGTCGGAGTAGCGTGAGAGCACAATTAGATGGTATCGTTTAAAACTGCACTAAGTAATCTTTTTCAACCGTAAACTTTTGATCTGTTTCTAATTTTAATTTATGAGAGTGACTGGACTATTTACAAATTGGTTCAGAAATGGATTTGACAGACACCATATATCCACTGACAATGAACAATACTTAATAAACCAACTAACATGATGACGCACCGTCGTCGCAACATTATAACTTCATTACACTACCGCTCACACGCCCTCATGTCATCAGACAGAATAGACTCGTATTTTCAACTGTTGTCTTGCCACTGGCAGTAAAGTAACATTGGAATCAAATTATAATTATAACTACAGAGTTGATGGACGTGACACAATCATCTCATTAATCCTTTCTCGGCGTGTAATAAAGCGGTAGTGTAATGAAGTTATAATGTTGCGACGACGGTGCGTCATCATGTTAGTTGGTTTATTAAGTATTGTTCATTGTCAGTGGATATATGGTGTCTGTCAAATCCATTTCTGAACCAATTTGTAAATAGTCCAGTCACTCTCATAAATTAAAATTAGAAACAGATCAAAAGTTTACGGTTGAAAAAGATTACTTAGTGCAGTTTTAAACGATACCATCTAATTGTGCTCTCACGCTACTCCGACACATTTTTTAATGACGATGACGACAATAATAACATTTATTGTTCTAATTTCTAATCGAAGTTAAAGTCATTGTGTGACCAATGACCATGTGACCAAATTGGTAAATTAGGATATTACGAGATCTGTGTCAATGTGAACTTAACGGAACATCACAAAAATAGAGTTTTACTAAAGTAAATATAAATAATTGAATTGAATGCAGTTCTAAATCTTAGAGTTTTAAAGTACAAGAAATAGAAATCACGAAGCAATTTATTAGTACGAGTGGTTTAAATAGATGGATATTTAGTTTATTTCTGTAGCAGTTAAGTAAGTCCACAAGGTGCTCGTCACTTAGTATGTTTAAACTTGAAGGCTGAACTTCTCCCCATTACTGTTTGAATTTGTGATTAGAAATGTCTCTTCCCGCCGACAACCTCCGTTGACTTTACTAACGAACACGCCTCGCCGTCAGCTGACATTTTTTAAACTTTTTCTCTCTTTTTGTCTCCGAGTCTCAACAAAATGGAAAAAGTATTTGACAAGCAATATTAAAATACAAAAAGTTCTCGCATACATCAAATCGACTACCTATTGTGAAAGATCATTGGTCGCTTCGCTTCTGAATCTAAATGCGAAACGTAAATTATCCACAATGACTTGGAGCCGTATCGCAAAAGCAATTTTAAAATCCACGAGGCCGTAATACCCATCCGTGTGTGCTTTGGAACTCAAAATCGTAATAATGGTGGCTTTGTCTGGCCACGGGCATTCACTAGTAGGCTCTCGTCTTCCATTGAGTGAGTTTTGCAGGGAAGCCGGCAGTGTAGCTGCAGACTGCGGGCAGCGGGCGGCGCCGCGACGCTTCGGCTCGCGGCCGACGCGCGCGCCTCATCCGTCTGCTTGGGTCATTGACCGGGCGACCGTGACCCCCCATTCTTCCACATTTCGCTACCTTCTACTTGTTTTAATAATCTCTCATTCTCATCTGTACCGGATTACCATCTCCAAATTGCTGCTGTGCAGTAATCCGATTATCGTCTAGATCTGGTCGTTCCTTTTCTTATTTGTTCAACTCCCGATAAGTTAAATCCAGATTATCTGTATCCGTTAAATTATGCATGGGAGAGAAAATGGGGATTATTTTTTATTCTCAATGATTTTTGCAATTCTGAAAATTGATGATTTGAAGTTTTGAAATATCGGTTTGTTAAGTACCAATAAAGTCTATTGTAACGAGCCCTTTCCCCAACTTTGTCTACGGTATAGGTACTAATAAAACAGACGAGGTCTTTTTTGGCTGGAATAAAAACAGGCTGCAGACCGTTTTCCGTTTACCGGTGGAATTCTTCGCTCCAATATAGATAAAGATATATTTCACTTAATGGTCGTCTGGGCGACTGGGCGTCCCCTTTTATCTCCTAATTGGGTTGTTGCAAGTTGGAATGCTTCACGTTATTCCTCCAAATTTTCCACATCATTTCTTGTTTACGTGTAAGTTTGCTACTCTGTAGAAAATATCGTCAACCTAATTCAGCTCATTTCCGCTGTCCGCTCCACGCCCGCTTTATTTACTTCCTTCCTTCTTTGGCATTTCTTCCAATTTTCTAACCTCGCGCTCTCTTATTGTTCGCCTTACATGTAATATTTTTGTATGAAATATCTATCTAAGGCGATCCAAGCTAGTCTCTATTCTAGGGAGAAGTATCTTATTCCAAGAAGACTTGCAGATACGTAAACTGCTGTTATTTCAAACGTACTGTTTTCAGTGTCTGTCGGTAAACACAGTTTTCCTTTAAATCGACGCAGTTACTCACGATTGCTAATAATAAAGTCGATTCCGTCGGAAATCGAACTCGAGGGCGACGCTAATATGCAAATTTGATTGTTTTTCTCGGCCGAGGTCTGCGGTGGCCGAGGCGACGACTTTTGTTCTTCTTTTGTTAGTTAGTATGAGAAATAAGAAATGCACGTTATTTTCGAATTCGTAACATTTTCAATATCACCGAAGAATTTGCTCGAATCGTTAATCAGACTTTCAGAATTCTTCAGAGATTCCTATCGATACTACTAAAGTTTGGCACAGTAGTGGCAATAAGATATCAAGTTTGATACTTAGTCGTCGTTGAAGTCTCCATCGATTTTCGTTTGTATTCATTCGCATAGTCAGTAGAACTGTGGAACGTGGAGGAAAATGCGAGAGCTCGCTTTAAGTTACCTTTGTGTCTGGTCGGAATTCGTGACACGTATCCTATTTGTTGTTCTCCGCCGCGTACTGCCATTCACCGTCCCCTGAAGCCTTACTTAACTAAACAACTGGAGGCAGAACGCTCTTATTACCAGAACTGCTGGCTCATCAAAACTTGCTCTACGTAACTTGTCAGTCTTGTTTTTTTTTAGCACTGATGCCCATTTTTAAACAAAGTGCGTGTATGTATCTATTAAGTGGTTTTTTCCTAAGTGTTTCTGTAGCAATTACCGCTAAATGACAAACTTTAAACACGCCCTCCAGTTTAAAACTTTGATACGATGTCATTTCAGTGAGAAAGCTTTCACAGCTGTCGTTTAAATCTGCACGGTTGAAAGCTCCTTGATAGTGCTCCACTCTGCCCCCGTCCTGCTTGATTTTTCCCGACACGACTCCAGTCTTAAACGCTTTCGGAATATGTCAACTCTGGAAGGGTGTTTTTAATGCTATTTTCGTAAAATGGATCTTTAATGCAAATATGATTTGGTGAAATTGTGGGTTCTTGCCCTTTGTTGGTCGTTTGCGCCTACGTGCTCCGCCCGAAGATGTAGTTTAATGATGAAATTAAGCATTAAGACACTATATGTGGGTGGGCGTTATTTAACTCGTTTATCGTTGTCATTAACTGTTGCTCGTTACATTCTTTTAGCGCTTTTAGTTAGTCCAAAAAGTCTTGTACGACATAATTTTTAATAAGTCGTCGTTTTATTATCTTCGTACGCGTATTGCGCAGTGAAAATTAAATTAACCTGTTTTAATGAAATTGTTTTCGCACAAAAGAAGCTTTTAAGTTTAAGAGATCGTAAAAATGTGTTGAAATGAAGACTATTTATAGTTTTTTAAGAGTGGTGACCGAAAGTAATGAAAATAATTTTAGTAAATTCAACGGTTTTATTATTGCTGCAGATGCGGTGGCGGAGAGTATTGCGTTCGACGGCGAGGTGAGGGGGGGCAGAAGATGGACCACTCGGTAAAGGCGATGTCGGCGCGCGGCCCGCTGGCACGGCTGCTGGCGCGCCGCCGCTTCGAGTCGGCCGAGCTGGAGGAGCTGTACGCGCGCTACGCGTGCAAGCTCCAGCGTGGCTCGGTCGGCTACGCGCTCGCGCTGTGGGCCGTGCTCGCCGCCGCGCTCGCCGCCGTCGACGCCACGAGGGGCTGGCGCAGAGCTCCGCAAGTGAGAACCAAACCCTCCTTCACAAAGTGACAGCTACGCGTGCAAGCTCCAGCGCAACTCGATCGCTTAAGCAGAAAAATAAACTTTACGTACAGTAGCATGCGTTCAAAAAGATCGTTTCTGATGGGGCTCGTTCACATTCGAGAATTTAAAGCATTTACCCTAGTTTATCATGTTGACTTGTCTACAGGTGGGCGTGCTGACCGGGCACGCGTTGCTCTGCGCGGGTCTGGCGTGGTGGTGCGGGCGCGCGGGTGGGGCGGCCCCGGAGCGCCGGCTGCCCCGAGCCTGCTGGCTCGCGCTCGGCGGCGGCGGCGCAGCCCTGGCCGCTACGTTACCTGCCTGGGGCCCGGGCGCGGCCGCTGAGGGCGCGGTGCACGTGGTGTGGGCGGTGTTCGCGGCGTACGCGCTGCTGCCGGTGGGCGCGCCGGTGGCTGCCGCGTTCGGCGTGCTCATCCCCACCGCACACACCATCGCCGCCGCTCTCGTCGCGCATCGCTTTCCCTACCATATCTGGCAGCAGGTCAGTCACCTTTTGAAGTAAAGACCATGAGTACCTATAGATCACTGTTACTAAACACTTAAATAAGTGTATTTCGTTTGATAAAGTTTTGTTTTTACTATCGTCATTCAATTCATCAGGTCCACTCTTTCCAGGTAATTTATATCGACTTTTTATAGGCTATTTTATTGTACAAAGACTTTAGATGCCAAACGATTGGGAGCAGCAAGTTTCTATTCCGAAATTGCTTCATCCTTGAGGTTCATGTTCATTGTGCGACCTTGGCCTTGGCTCGTGAGTCATCCAGAGGCTGCCAATTCGTTATGTAACCGACTTGCCTTGGGAATTTATAATTTATATGTGGATGCATAAAAAGAGCATAAAAAGCGAGTAATAAAGTCTTCTGTTTGGTCTTAGAAGTGCACCATTTGGCTGAGGTCGCAACCTTGCCCTACGTGGTAGTTAATGTCTAGCAGGCCAATCTAGTGCATGCGAGCCATCAGTATAAACTGCCTCGGTTACTATCCAACCAACAACCCTGTTTTATATGCAAGTATAACAGTAAACAGATGACCGTTCACACAACACAGCAAAAGCTATTGATAAATAATCGTTAGAAACTAGCAGATGCTTACGAATTGCCACTAAGTACTTGTAGTTTGAAAATGCTAATATGCAACCAGTAGGTATGTGTCAAATTTAATAAACACATTTCTCAATCTCAACTGATTTACTAATTAGCCCTGTTACTTTATAGATACCATCATATTTTATTAGAAAAGACAATAAATTTAAAATCAACAGCTGTCAAATAACTTTTAAAAAGTGATAGGGCGACAGATACTTAAAATTTTACACCAAAGTCGCTATCAGTGGCTACGCCAAGTAATTTAATTTTACTATCAGCTCATCAGCTGTTCCTTGTGTAAATGATGATTTACTAATAGCCTTTACACACCTCTGCATTATTATATCAACATAATGTATCAAGGAACTTGCGTTTAAAGCAAGAAAATAATCCCAAGGGATATAAAGTTGTATGGAAATCCTTAATAGCCCAAGGGTTATTATGAGATTTGAATTTGGAATGTCATGTGAACTACTAAGAAAATAATTTTCAGAAAAAAATTATATGGCTGTGTGTGTATTAAAACTGTTGCCACACTCGCCTTCTGCGCCTCCCGGTGAGTGTAAAAAGGCTGTATGACTAGTTATCTGTATGTGCTCTTTGCTTTGTATAAATAAAAAAAAACTAAAAAAAAAAAACGCGGTTTGTTTTTATGGTTTTTGCAAAAGTTTTTCTTTCATTGATTTTGACTTCCATTTCGTAAATTGTCGAGTGAAATTATTATTTTGACTTCAGAAAGACATTGTGACTAGTATTTTATCGTATTTTGTTATTTATATTGAATATGTTAAATATGAACAATTCGTTTTTTGGAAAAATACGTAGGTAGTGGATTATGAACGTGAAGTGTAGTTCAGTGAGTGTGAGTTGACTTTCGGATCTGTTGCTTCTGGTATGTTTTCAATATTTTATTTATCTATCAATATTACATGATCAGGTATATTTCTGAGCTTTATTATCTTACAGACGCCTGCCACCGTCTAAGTTATCTGTGCAGTAGGTGTGTAAAATATAGTATGCTCCTCGGGAATAAATGTGTCTTCGCCTTGGGCAGACTTGAATCCCTCGCTACATTCAGGATTCTTGTCATAATTCCCTCGCTTCGCTCAGGAATTAAAGATTTAATTCCCTCGCTGCGCTCGGGAATTAATCCTAGAATCCTTCATTCCGCTCAGGATTCAATATGCTGCCCGTGACGTTAGACACTGCTTTATTCCCGCGTTGCATAATATACTATTACATTATCAGCCCCATTCACTGGAGCACGTTTTATCGCATCACAAGCAAGTTTCTGGAAGTTCTAATTCTAACCACTATTACTGCTATTACCCTAAACCGAACGTTTCGCGTGCCCCCGCTTACGTCACTTCAGGCTCCGCAAACTTCCTCGTACCTAGGGTTACCAGATAAAAATTGGAAAATCCAGAAAAAGGCTTTCCATAAAAAAATCCAAGATTTTGTAGCGATTTGCGAATTTTGTCGTAGCAAACGTAACTAGCATAATATTTCTCTTTTTTTAGAAAACTGAATTATATTAACTTTTATTGGTTTTGTGTACTGACTAGGATTTTCTCGGGCGATGAGTGAACGATATTTATTTGTAGGTATAATTTAGATTACATCAAAAGTTGATTAATAAATCTCTAAAAATTCTACTCTGTTAAACGAAATTTCGTTCGTGGACTCGCAAAACCCACTCAATACGAAGAAGAATAAAATTTATAAAACCTTCAATCTTCCGGAAAAATTCTGAGATGGGTAACCCTATTCGTAGCAGCCTTCCCGCCTCCCCATTTCATTTAAATGTACCCGAATACTATACGGTTAGTAATTGAATGCGCCGTACTGTTCGATAAGTAGCCAGTTTTTTACGTACTTTTCACAATTGGGAAGTTTTTTGGCTGTGTTTGAAACTGTTTTCGAATTTAGGATGGAGAATAGGTGCGTAATTCAGCTTGTAGAAGGTAAAAATACGTTTGTAGTTTCGCTTATTTCGCTCGATAGCAAAAAAAAAATTACATACAATAATTGAAATCTATATACCTACCTACCTTTACCTACGCAGGTAGGGCTTGAACCTGACACCTTTGTCGGATTGATTGTAGAGCGCCAGAATGGTATTCCAAGGTAGCACGTTCAAGGCTTACGCGACGGTATTTTTTGTTGTTTTTGAGAAATTAAATAGCACTGCGACTGCAAAAACTACGCAGAAATATACTTTATAGCTTTGTGACGTGTAGGATTTTGTACCAACCAGAATTTTCTGATTGTTGGCATTAAAATGTCGTTATTTCAGCCCGGAAAAGCAAATAACACGTAGAATAGACCAGAACAGGCATAAAAAGCGGCCTCGAGTGTCTCGCCTCTATCAACCTTTGCTATTCTTATTGTGTTGACATAGAACTCGAAATGCCAGGCGTGTTGGCTCTTGGCTTGAGGCATCGAGGCATCGATTGTTGGTTGATACACAAACTTCGCCTTTGCCTTCGATAGAGCAGCCTCGATGGCTCTCGTGTTCTTACTACAAGTTTACGTATCCATACACGATGAAATTTCATCGGTTGAGAGCGCAACGGGGGTTGGGAGTTGGGTGATTCTCCTATGGAACTAATCAATTTTCTCTAGGTCCTATATTTATGATGAATATCACGATGTCTCCTGCCCATTTTGAAAATTATTTGAGGACGGCGCAACATTTCCTTTCCTCCTGAATCCTAGGTACAGTGTCTTCATTTTATGTGATTTGAATTTTGGTAATTTTATAATAGGTAAGCTAGGCTTGAATCGAATAGATCAACCCCCATGCGAGCGACAAGTCACAACCACAACTGGCAAAGTTGGTCCAAAATTGTGTTTGAATCCACACGCTAACTAATTTAGTTTTGACCAGCATTAAGATACTAGAAACTGACGGTTTTGCAGCAAAGTGTAGTTGTGACACTCATAATAATAATTATAACTGCGGACACTGGACATTGTTTGTTGCGGTTGTTTGGTGTGCAAACAGCTAATTGTATGACTACGAGCTTTTGTCATGCGCTGATGAGCTCAGCTATGGGGCTATGACCCACTTTGGTTAAATGGTTACACAATCAAATCAGGCTCGAATGGTGCATTTCATTTAAGTATTTTTATTTCTAGAGTATGTTTGATCGAAATAAGTAAGTATCTTTATATTTTTCCTCTCTATGTTAGTAACATCGGCTAGTTTTAACGCCCAAAAAATATCTCCTTTCCCCGGAAAAACTCATTACTCCGCCTTAAATTATGTTGTAAATTTACTAGATGCTGCATCGCGTCGATCGGTATTCATTAGCAGCATCTGGTTTGTATAAGCAGTCCCTTCGCACGGCCCTCACGAGACTTTCGTTCCTCTAAACCCGTACGTAAGAGAAAATTCCACGTCCGCACGACGGCGACCTCCACGATAACTTATTTAAAGCCCCCAGAGACTTTTCCACGCAATATTATCTTTCATCTTCAGCTCTGAGATAGTAAAATAATGTTCAATCTCTCTTTGTGAGTAAATAATTGCACTCACACATTTTAAAACAACCAAAGCCTTTAGTTGTTTGGTATCGTTATTAGTAGAACATGTGGTTTAAAGGAACAATAGATTAATAGTTTCCCCAGGAAGGGAGGGAAGCAGTTCGCAACATTTTAAACTTTTTTAGTTTCCACTCCAGCATGGAAGTCTCTACTTAGTAACTCCTCAAGGTATCTATAGCCGAATCTTTTGTTTACTACAAATACGTACAAGATGTTTACCGAGGTAATACCTACCATTATGTCGGCCTGTTACATAATCCATCGTTTCTGGATCGGCCGCGAAGTGATGTGATATATCGGTTTCCAGCCACTCCATCAGCTGTCGTGTCGGTACTGTAGTACCGTAACAAATGTTCCGTCGATCTTTGTGATTCGTGGCTGCTGCGAAACGATACTCCCGACTATTTTTGGAATATGCTCGTTCGGTTAACGATTCAAAATACAATAGGGATTTATAGTAGTAATAACAGGGTAGGTAACGTGTGGGTTTATTTACTTATCTTGGGATTAGTCCATCACGCATACTGAAAATGATTAATCACCATACACAGATCATGTGATCAATTCTATTTATTTATCGTAACGGGTAAAGTAATGCAGCTAAATCATTGCTCTTATAATCTATCACTGTCTAGAGTGTATGAAACGCCACGCCAGAAGTCTTTCAGAATCCCCTCGTTATACGCTCTAATTTATCTTCTAAATATTTATCCTCTCTGCGGGTATTGACTGAGCACTTCTGTCCACACGCTTGTATTATATCTTCATTTTAGTTACTCTTTCTTTAATGTTTACCTTGTATAAATATGTTGATATATTGACCGTCTTTTTAAATTTTATTTACGATACTTTCGCCGCGTCGTAATGTTCGCTTTCTTTGTTTCTGTTCGTAAAAACTATTCTAAGTTGTGGAGTCACATTTTGTATTTGTAAATTTATTCATAGCCTGTTTCCAACGGAGGTGGTCGCTCATCTTTATTTTAGTTTCAGTCCTTATTCGTGGAGACTAGTCGAATTCTCCGACCGCTACGTCTCGTGTTTTCATTATAATAATGTTCTGGCACCTTGGCTAATAATATTCATGGTAGCTCGTTACTTACACCCTGCCCACCGAAAAGGTCGCTATAATGCCATTCGAGCTAACCAAGAACCTCTTGTCATTAGTAATATTCTGTAAAGTGGTTTTAGCTTGAAAGCTGCTGTAAAAATATGCTCATCGTGAAAATCCTTTGAGAGTCTGACGGTTAATAAAAATACGCCTCTATTGAAATATTCGCGCTCCAAGTCGGCTGCATTATCCGAGCAGACACTATTCCAACAGATTTTATATGCTCCTGCTGGGCACATTGAAATATTGTATTGCAAATGTGTACCGGAAATTGAATAGCGAATGCATGAAATAGGCAAATGCATACAATTTGTTAATCCACCGGAAAAAGTGGATTCGCGTCATGGGCTCAGTTCTGGGCACGCAGTCAATAAAAAAATTGGCACGAGCTGAAGTTAGTAATAAATTAAAAATGTTATCTAATTTATCAGTTCCGCGTTGGTGAACGTCCACCTGTTTCCATATCATCTCGACCGATCAGAAAGCGCGTCCACCTACAGTTTGGTGTGGTCGCGACATCTTACGAAGCTCTGCCCGATTCCGTCATGTAAAGCGGTCCAACAACTGTGCTCGCCTGTCATGTCACACAAGCTTGTGAAATTCGCAGTCAGATCTGATAGATTGATGGTACAGCTATGAGGAGGAGTCAACTGACATCCACTACTTGCTATTCATTCGTCTTTAGAATCAATTAGATTTGAATATTGCCGCTAAGGACTCTGGAACAAAGAAACATTAAAATAATTATGAGTTTTTAACTGCAGGGAATAAAATTTAATTTTATGGTAGTTATCACAAAACAAAGGATGATTTTCTGGGGTAAAAACACGAATAGGGGTAATAATCCGTTACAAACTTACATTACAACGTTCTTTTCAAGAGTTTTTACTTAAGCGTGAATTGCATTTACATTTTAACTTTACTTACGTTTCATATTCACACCTTGGTTTGAATACGTAATTCGTAAAAAGCCACCGAGAAATTAAATTATGTATTATACATTAGGTACGTCATTCATCATCCCAAATTTTCTTTCACAGCTGTAATTTATTTAACACCTACTAGTATTCAGCTTGGGCTTGGTGAGAGTAAATCAGTGGGAATATTACATGAATAGTGTTAGTTGGATGATGTGTTAGCGAAGGCGAGGCAGGTTGCATTTACATTTGGAAACGCAGCACACCGAGCACAGCTACAGTAGTAGTTTTGTATCATATACCTAAACACACGAGCTATGAGATCACGAGGTGTCAGATAAGACAAATAACTGCACTGGCTCTGTCCTCACTTTTGCGCTTTCAACTTCCATCTTGCATGCAGGCTGCATGGCTAATGGAAATGCGTCTGTGTGGAAATGCGACTTAAACAAGTGAAAACCACGTCAAACAAAAGCAACGGCCAAGTCGAAAGAGCAAGTTTTAACCGCACGAGTGAATATAGAGCCACTGATTCATTTATGGTAATACCACCCTGTTGTAATTACTGATTACTCTGCTGCTCCGCGGCATCTAAAAACGTAAAAACATTTTATATCGTCTCTCGCTCAGTATCGATTCCAAAGGTGCCGAGATTTCCCTCCATAAATAAGAGTTCGATGCTTCCCAACTAGCAAAATTTTCGATATACAGCTATTATTAGCTGTATATCAGCTGTAGAAACAGTCGCATATCTATTGTAAACAAGCTTATATCATGCGAATTTGGCCCCACTTTAATCGCTATTAGGAGATATATTAGATTTATTAAAGCTCCGCTTAGGACTACCGGGAAACAAATCATTTGTATATCTGTGTCCTTCTGAGCTAGTTGGTGTTAAATCAGTGACAAAAATTCAATTGTGTCTCAATTAGGAAACAGAAGGGTCGCAGCTAACGCTGATTTACAATAATTTGATTACAAATTGTTGATTGGGATTTTATAATAACACTTGTTTTGTTTTGTGCGGACTTGTGCGTGATTTGGAACTCTGACAGGATTTTATTAAATTAAAACCAATAATATTGGTAAGTATCTTTATAATTTCCTCCATCTTGAAATCCATCGGTAAAAATTGAGCGTATATTTTAAGTTTTAGGTGAAATTCATATGCGCTTGCAATTTTACTGATTAATGGGTACCATATTATTACTGTATTTTAATGCCCCCCTCGAATTAATAATATTTATTAAAATTTAAATATTTTTATTAATTAGGTATTTGCGAAGACATCTATATACAACTAATTAGAGTTAAGGGAGCTGCTAACCAGAAGATATACAACATCTCGCCGCCATTACGGTGTTTAGGGTTCCTCAGGTTCAAATTAAATAAACCTTTGATATAGTCCGGTAAATTCAACGTTCTTTCCCTTCTTCTGCGTTTATAAGACCCACCTTTCTTGTAATTACTCCATTTTTGATCCATGTTTTTGCACAAACTTGGAAAAATAAAAACTTGTGAAATAAAATATCGTCACCGTCAGCCATAAAATAATGTTTTGCTACAATTTGATGTCAAGAAATCCAATATGCAGCAGAAAGGTGACATATACGCCCATTTTTGAATAAATATGCATCTTTTTAGCGTTATATTAGAGATAAGAAAGTTAATATATTGCCAGTGATAAATGAGAAATATATTATGCTGCATTACATCTCTTGAGTGGTAATAAAGGTTCAGTTATCATTAATATAACGCAAGCGATAGTGGATATACATATAGAGCATATCTGTGATAAAACAGCTACTGTGACATCTATTATATCACTAGTTAGCTGCAAAGGTTCTAATATAACACTGGCTATATATCAATGATAGCAGAGCCACATAAGTTTATATTTGCGTTAAAGTAGTATCACGAAAACACTAATATACAACATAACTGCTCTAATTGAGGTTTTGAGTATACTATTTTACAACAGTGTTATATGTAATGTAAAAGGCAGCTATGTAAACGTTTATATCGTAGGTTATAATCCCAATTAGGCTGTATATTGTTATACAGCTATCTGGTGTCTCATATCACATATATATCACTAGCAGCCATAAGCGTTACTTATTTACAACTTTAATATCTCTATGTAGCGATAAGATCTTGCGATTTTGCACAATTTTGCTAGTTGGGTTAATTGGATTTCGATAATTTGCTGACACGAGCGATTAGACGTTTAGTCCATAGCAAATCGCGAGATTTTACTGTGATTGCTTTGATTTCATTCCGTTTATTCCTGTTTTAATGAACTCATTAAACCGGAGCGTGCGGCGGCTTAATTAAAGTAATGAGCTCCAGAAGGAGGCTCTCGTTACAGGTTTTTTTGTGTTTATATTGAACTACACTCTACCCGACGCGCGCTTAATCTCTGTATGTTTCCTGAGGTAGGTTAATTGAATACCGGTTCTATTTTAGCACTTCATTCAAAACTTGTACATTTGAGTTTCGCACCCAGTCGCTCGCTGAGTCAACAAGAAACACTGTTTGCGGAGTTAAATTTGTATTCAAAATTTGTGTTTCTTCTCAGCTCGGTCGTTGTATTCACCGTTAACTAATTGTTGTAACAATAACCGCAAAAGTCGCCGGTCGATCGGATAGGTTGTTTCGCGTAGCATTGATTGATAGCGGTCCATTTGCTGAACAATTTTTTACATCAAACTTCCATTTTGTACGCGTTCATTACGGTCGCGATATTTGTAGCGATAACATTGTACAAATTACCCGACGCCGTTACAGCAATATCTAAATGGTTTTCCTCGAGGTACCGAGTCTCTTGGGATTCGTGACTGTTCGCAGATAAGGCGATAGGCTACTTGGCGGGATTATAGAACATAGGCATCGTTCAGTCTGTTATCAACGCCTGGCGGCCGTGTGCTATGCTAGCCTTCACTTCTTGGGGAATAATAATTATTGAAGGGCAAAGCGGCCTTAAGACGTGGTGCTCATAAGGCCGCTTTCATTAGGCTTTCGAGCCTGCTCCCAACTCCTCATGGAGGCTAAATTGGATTTATTTGATTAAATACTCAATGGAGCGAAGCGAGTACGTTTAATCTATTATTGAGTCCTTGTATGGTGTAGCTTTTAGTCATTTCTCCACATCTATTTCACTGTACCTAATCAAGCTCTTTATTTATCTTCTAATTTGTTATTCTTTATGGAAGCTAAATTACAGTTAATTTAATGTAACAAGAAAAAAGCAGTACGGTAGAGAAGCGATTTTGGCAGTTTACAAAATGTTTGCTACTTTCTAACTTCATCATACAAATTTTGTAGTACGTCATTTATCACGACAAGTTTCCCTACGCCACCATACTTGATCGTGCTAAAATGTTTTTTTTTTTTGTTTAGATGGTGGGCAACGTTGTGGTGTTCGTGTGCGTGAACGTGGTGGGCGCTCTGATGCACTCGCTGATGGAGAACGCCCAGAGGCGCGCCTTCCTCGACACCAGGAACTGCATCGCCGCGCGGCTGGACATGGAGGACGAAAACGAGAAGCTGGTATGTAGAAATAAAACTAGTACGAGTACAAACGATTCACTGGTTAGATTTCTAAACAATAAATATCTTGCATGATGGAGGTTACAACCCTGCAAAATCTCGCAGTAGAAGTTTAGCGTTAAAACTAACTGGCTGTCAACGTTTGGACGAACCTTAAATCACTAGAATCACATTAAATTCAGATTTTAATACTTCTTCTTATCGAAATAGTATTATAATACTTACAACTTATTTGACACCTGATGTTAGGTTTGATAATTTATGTCGCTTCTGTTGCATCAAATCAATTTATTTGTGAAATATTCTGCTTTTGTATACTTACCACATCGAACGTGACCTAACTTAAATAATTATTTGAGTTATAGTAATTTGCTTGAACATCCTGCGATAACCGCGTTTAAAGTTAGTTTATAAACGTAGTCGAATATTATTCGCAGGTAAACGTTTAAAACTGAATGATTATACGACCAAATTTCCATACAAATGTACACACAACTTTGGTGTAGGTGTTTTAATATTTTGTAACTTCTGATCCCTACCTACATCACGTCTTTAATCTTAACATGCTTAAAGAAACTTTAGGCAAAGTAAGCCATTATTAATTTAAAGCCTTTAAAGCTGTATGTAAGTTAGTTAATCCGGATTTGGGAGCGGCTTCTTCCATTGATACAAATCCCGGTTTACCACTGCCAGATTACCAGTAAAGGCTGCGACCTGCGACCTAGGTCAGGGTCGGAGTAATTAGCAGATGATGTTTTAAACTGGTTATTAAGATTTAAATAGGAGGTATATCCTTATCACGGATAATATAATACTAAAAACTGTGAAGACATTAAATTACAATTAGGACATCAAATTATTCATGGTCATTTATTTTTATTACCCAGAATAAGAACATGGACATTATATGTAATGTGATGTATATCAAAGATATTGGATCAAAATACATTTTCTGAAAACATGACAACTTGTATTGTATAGTGTAATATTTGCCTAATTTAGCTTAAAGTTACGTCATGGTCCAGCTCAAAGCTTAAGCTTTGACAAGGTCTGTGTAAAGAGTACCAAGAATTCCTACGAAAATATTATTTGATTTTACGTCAGATTATATTGCACGACACGTTTTTCAATGTTAAAACTGAAAGGGATCAGTAGATCTCTTTTTAATTGCCATTTGCTCTGAAAGTTGTTATAAACATCTGCGTCTGCGTTACGTCTACCTCGAATTAAAATATCCTCATTTGTATGAAATAGCAGCAATTATATTCCAAAGAGAAAAGTTATTTCGAATATTTTGACTGTTTTGATATTGTTTCCAAGCTGAATCATCTGATTGCCTGACAGGTAGTTATGGTCCCGAACTGTTAGGTTTTATAAAGTCTTTGATCTGATAACCATCACGCAGAAACGTCAATATGGTGGATCAAAGAAATTGTCCTGATTTTCACAAAGACAAATCGAAAAACAATTAGATTATGGATAAGGAAGTGACTTGTAAAACGTTAATCCTACTTACAGAATAAATACAATGTGTTAAAGAATGATTTTTATGAAGATTATGTTAACAAAGTTGGGACTGACTTCATAATAAAACATAAGTACATACTGCACAATAAATGGTGGTATGAGTGTTGCAAACGATGATGATATCATCATCATCACTTTACTTTATTAAAATTAATGTGATCAGATCAATTCTTGTCACGCTTGCAGTTCTAGATAGCACAATATCAAGTCATATATAAAGTAGATAAACCCCAGTAGGGTACCTACTGTTCTACTATATAGAAAACATTGTCTTCTACAGAAAACATTGTTCTATTTATTTAGTTTATTGTGCTTAGTTTCAATTCTTTAGGTCTCTGGAAGGTTTATCTGATAGTGTACCTATATTTGAAACTATTTACTTTTTGCACTTTTATGCTTCAATCAATCCAATTAAAGAGTCAATGGTTAGTGCCCATTTGTGTCCGCGAACATAAAATCGGCATGCTGTTAGCGACTTAAATGGTCGTGGTTGAGCATTTCAATTCGGATCCAATGTCTCTATAGTCTGTAGAGATGCTGAGCCGATAGTGGACGAGTTTCTTCATACGAAGACACTTCGATGCCTTCTCATGTTGCAAAAAAACACCGGCGAGATTATCTTGCTTTTTGTTTTCATTTGTTCGGCTCAAACCACGTACCAATTCGCCATAATAATTTTGTTATTAACTACTCTATGTAGGCTACGGCTGCGGGACCACTAGACAGAATAATTGTGGGCTTTATGAGCTATATTACCGCAATAAAATGAACAAAATATGTAGCTGTTACTGCTACATAATTGGTCACTTTAATTTTATAGAGTCGAAGTTATTCCCAAGACATTCGAACATTTCATTTTGCTGTAGAAGCACTGATAAGTGGGAAAAGCCGGGGATATTAAAGCCAGAAGCTCTATATTGAGTGTGAGTGCTCCCGGGAGTGCAAATGCTTGAGGTGAATTTATTAAATCAGTGCAGAGATCAAAGGTTCCGGTCGGGAGGCGTCAGGCCTCGCTCCGATATCACTAATGGCATTATTTTCCCGTGCGGTTCCTGGTAGTAATAGCACCACCTTCTACTCCTCCCCCGGGTGTCGTAACACCGACTAAGGGATAAATCCAGGAAACTGGCAGATCCATTACCTAAGAACATAACATATCAATCTGTATGATACCGCCCTGCCAAGCGTGGCGAGTATGGCAATAGCCCCCCAACTGGGTTAAGCATGTCCTGCAGTGGACATACTGTGCCTAATATGATGATGATGATTTTTCCTTTAGGAGCGGCTGCTGCTGTCGGTGCTGCCGCAACACGTTGCCATGGAGATGAAAAACGACATCATCTCGCCGGTGGAGGGCCAGTTCCACAAGATCTACATCCAGAAGCACGAGCAAGTCAGGTGAGTCATACAAATTATACTGTACAACACAACATACTTTATTGCTCTTAAGAAAACACATACAATATAGGTATACTACTTGTTGGGACCTGATGCTCCTGATGCTGAAACCATTTCACCCAAAACATACAAGACACACAACATAAATAAACAAAAAGTACACCACAGGCGGCCTTTTAACTAATGTAGCAATTTCTGCCTGGTAACCTTTGGGCGATAGAAAAATACGTAGGGGAGAAGGAGGCAGCTTTGAATAGGGGCAGCTTTGAAAAAACTCGTTCTGAAACTGAAATCAGAATATATTTTAGTAGAAATAATATTTTTATAATGGAAACACATATTCACTTCGCTGTCACGTGATATGTCTGGTATTTGACATTTGTCATTGAAGCTACATGCCATGTTCGTTTTCGGCTGTTCGCGGTAAATATTATTGCTCCAGTGCTTAAGGTTTTTTGAGAGAATACAAGAGACTTTGATAAGTACAATTATTTTTCAGTTGTTGCTAATACATATATGCATTTATTCATGCGATAATTAAGTCAATTAGTCAAATATTTATTCCAAATTTTATTATTAATTTAAGAGGTTATGATTGGGGCAGGATAGAAAAAATCGTAAGGGGCACCTTTGAATTTTCAAACCTGCCCCATTCAAACCTGCCCCATGATTTAAATGAGTGCCCCATTAATTATGGTGGAATATTTTTAAACCTAATGATATCGATAAGTGCACAAAAGCCCTTAATGTATTTTATTTAAAATAGTTTTGCATTTTGTCCGTAGGTACAAAGTTATAATAATGGTACGACATGAAAAATGCTGTTGATAAAGTTGTTAGTGGCCAAAAATAAACTGATTATTATATATTTCTTACTTAGTTTTAATTCCAATTTTTATCAAACAATGACTACAAATGTGCCCCAGGCAGTTTCAAACCTACCCCGTGTGTGGGGCAGGTTTGAAAATGTTACCGGCAAACCAAGCAAATGAAGCTAAAATATTACTCTGAACTTATAAATTGCTTAACTGATTGTTGGAACACTTTCTACTTCTTTTAAATTGAAGCTAAATACTTAATTAACAATAATTTCAAATGTGCCCCTAGTCATTTCAAAACTACCCCCCATACGGGGAAGGTTTGAAAATGTGACACCAGTCACGCGAATCGAAATGGTGGATCAATGGAAGTAGCTAGCTGGATGCTGATATCGCGATTAGTTTAGGGTTATAACCACACAGGTTCTATCATAACAAAATCCCACAAATGTACAATAATTATATAGTTACAATCAAATAATGAAAAATCATTCAAAGGTGCCTCCTTCTCCCCTAGCAATACCCTGGTAGGTAGTGCAAACTTAAATAAACCTTATTTTAACCTAAATAAATATAATCATAACATAAAACTTGTGTCAGAAGTACAATTTTATTCCGAGAACGAGTGCTATTAGATATCAACTTGCCACTAATAACATATCGGGCCTTATACGACTTCAATATCGGTGGGTAGTATATGGCGTTCGTTGTCTGAGGCGCGGTTTGGCCGAGCTCCAAATTGAGACACTATTCTCTCCTATTCAATACGAATGTCGTATACTCTACACTTGACTTGATTTCTAATGTCGCTATAATTAATTGTAATATTGATTTACGTCGGGGCGGGGCTGTGTGACGGAAATTATGTTCATGTCGCGACGTTGACGTCAAATCGAAATAGGAGATAAGACATCATTTCGTAATCTCAATCCCAGTAGCAATTTTCGAATGTACCTGTTAAATATGAATTGCTTTAATAATAAATACGAGAGACTCTACCTCCATGTCTGAGTACCTATGTAAACAGTCGTACATATACCTAAATATTAACTTATGTTCAAACATTTCTGTTGATAAACCACTGAGGCCCTAAGTTAAAAAATTAAACCGGTGGAAGGTAATGTTATTTTAAACAAAGATTATCATTATTTATTAGTCCAAATCCACGCCATTTTTTTAAACGTGTTGTTTCACTAAAATAGCGCTCGTGTGATCATTCTTACGCCTGTCGGGTTTGCCTGTCAGTTGGCAAGAAATGGGTTGCCAACTCGGGCTGAAGCGTCAAATTTGGGCAACACGGGTGGAATCAATAATTTTATTTCATACATGAATAAATTTAAAATAGCTAGATTAGATCAAGGCGTGCTTATTTGATGACGAATTAGCGTGCCGTGACTTTGAGTGATATTTATTGGGTCTAAGTAAATTCAACTACAGTTTTTTTATTTGAAATTGTTGATTTGATCTTGATTCAAGTCTAGGTCAAAGTGGTCGACACTGTTTCGAAAATGGTGCAGGCTCACTTAGAAATCGAAATACGGAACACAGTCGCTAGTCTACCACTTCATAATTAAGTTGGATAACTCAAACGGATATAATTTACACACAACCATTTAATAGAATTACCCGAGATAGACTGCTAGGAAGTGCATATCTTACCTATACCACCCCAAGTTTAAATTTACGAAGGGCGCAACATAGTTGTACACCTCGCTCCATAATCTCCACCTGCTCGTTTAATAACGAGTGTTTCAGGAACTCCGGCAATTAGCGTCTTATGAACCCGTTTACGGTTCACGTTACCTAACTTACCCGTTCCGAACTAATTGTAAGCCCTACACGTGGGTTTATCAACTCACGGTAACTATAATATAAGTGGTTGGCACATTAAGATTACTCTATCGCCACTAATTACTTCGCTGTTGTTGTGATTACTGGAGTAATGCTCGGATATATTAGAATGTTGTCACCCGCTGTCAGCTACAGCTGGCGCGGCGGCGGAGTGCGCGCCATTTATCACAATGCGAATTCGCGGGATGACTTGTTTCGAAGCCCCATTTGGCTTGGAAGTCGTTATGCCGCCGCCTATCTGTAAACAAGCGGCGTCTTGATGTATATTGCCACCACGCTATGAATGAAAGTGGCCAAAAAAGGAACTAGTGTAGCCATCTTGGCTGTCATTACCTAGTGATAGAAATTGCAATGCGTGTGACCCTAAGAATAAACTCCTTGTTCTACGTGACATGTTAATAGCTGCCAACGTTATATTTTTGACAGTTCCCGAGTTCCTCTAACATGCAGCCAGCGCCCTCGCCCAAATTCATTATTATCCTGGTGTACTTATTTGGCGGTGACGTCTAGTTACCGCCGTCATCGCGGCTATCTCGTCATGGCATGTCGCGAAAATTGATCGAAACCGCACCGTGAGACAGAAATGTCAGCTTCCTCGCTGCGCAATTTGATCGAAGCTAAAACCAACAGAGAAGCTCTTTGAAATCTAATCCCTGTTCGGCGGGAACGTGCTCCACGGTTTATTGCTGTAGTTTAGTAATATTGGGCTAATATTCTACCGGATAAACGATTTGGCGGCGACTCAGATTCCTCTATAGATTAAAACAAAAGGAGGTCAGTTTTGACGTTAGTGCTGGATATTACCCTGGTGCGTTTTAGCTGCCCGGCGGCGACTGCGACTTGACTATAAATTATGAAATATTCACACGGGAGCATTGACTCTGGCCCGCAGACTTTGTCGGCTGTCCGGAGAGCGATAAACGTCCAATTACACGTATATAAATAGGCTTTGTTGTAATCTATTGCAGGAATACCATATCTCACTATAAATAGCAGCGTGAAGGGCTGGAGTTATCGATAACGATACGCTTATTTTATTGAAACACGTCTTGCCTAGTGGCGTATCTAGTTTATTGCTTATTCAAAGTGGGTAGTTTTTCCCACGATAACCGACATTCATGATAGTAATAAAAAACAATAATTCCGTCTTATGTACCTATAGTGAATGAAATTAAAATGTTAATGTCCTATTTAAGTCAATCGGACGGAAGACACATGTTTTTGACTTCCCCAAGTCATTGTTGTTGTTTCTCATAGGTTTTATGTTTCTTTGTGTTGTGCAAATAAACTTTAGATTGGTTTCGATCTTTCGATACATTCCGCGCCGGTTCTAATTACTGTTAATCGACTTCGTGATTTGCTTTGTCCTAATAGCTGTTGGCTAATAGCTGTTGTCTGATTGCCTACGTTTGATTCATTTGTAGGTTTCCTTGCAATTACTTTGATGAAAATAAATCATTACAAAGTCATGGCAACTTGGCAATATGGAATGTAGAGTAGAGTCCGAGGTAGAGTCAAGAAGTAAAAAATTATCATCATAGGAATATAAACCGTACAGTGATATTGATATATGGCGAAAAAATATTGTCGTCCGTTTCTGTTCTCGCTGGATACAAAATGACAGGTGACATTTTAGTCAAAGTTTAGTGATTTTGTTCGCAGCCGAATTGTCCCCATTATCGTGGCCCTACTATATAGCTCAGTAACTAGTGTATCGTTGGGGTAGTGCGATATCGGAAAAATCTGGAGGAATTCCCTTGTTCCGCTGGCACGGTCGCCGTTCGCCTCGCCTCGCCTCGGCTCAACAATCCATTTGCCAAGACGTCCATTCCGTACTCGACACTCGACAGTTGTTCTGAAGTTCGGAACTCGCTGCGACTGCCAACCGAACTTGTATATGTCGCAGGGAAATGACGAAATCAGGGATTATACAAACTATAATATTATATAAAAAAAAATATGACGTCATAGATCCCTCCCCCATACACTGACTGGTTAACTACCACATGACATCTTTAGAATATGTTTAATTCATTTTATCTTAAAATTCTATGATCATTAATTTACATTTTGGTTTTACTATTTTATCTATTTCAACAGGTCTGATGAAATGACAAATCCCTAAAAAATTTCAGTAAAAAACCGTAGTGATCAAGATATACCTAAGGTTTTCGTGAAATCCCTGATTTCGTCATTTCCCTGCGACATATCACAGCTGTGACGTCAACCGGTCATTTGTGTTGTTTACTAATACTGATCGACACGTATAAATAATTAAATATGTCGAAATAAATACTGATAGCGTTTATTTGGGTTTCGATGTCACTTTGGTTTCAATGAACTGAACTTTAGAAGGTTAGGTCACCTTATTCATTTTTGATTGATTGCTTTACTTGTAACAAACAAAATTTGTCTGTTTTGACTTTATTTGTGGAGTGTAGTTTATTTGTGGAATGTAGTCGTCATTCACACTTCATACCGATACCTAATGTCGTTAGGGTTGTATTAAATCAGTTTTACAACTGCATATCTTATCTTGATAGGTACTTTAAACTAGTATTTTTATTGCTATGACTAAACTACTAGTACATTCGATACGAGCCGCCATAGTTGGGTTTTAGTGCTCTCGTAAAAATTGTGAATTAGGAATCGTTTTCCTCTTACGTAACCTTTTAGCGAAATCAATTCTTTTAAACATTTTTTAGCGAGCAAACTGAATACTTAGAAGAATTACTACAAGATGCCTATGGTATATAATGGATGTTTGTTATTCCCATATATTTCTGATTAACTGCTTGGCCTAAGGGCTCGCTGATCTATGTCAGAGACTGGTCAACGATGAAGCAGCTCACCTAAAAGTCAATGTTATTTGCTGTGCGCATTATGGATGATGTGATGGATGCCTGAAAACTCTTTGTGCGCATTGGTGGAATGGCAACTAGGTACGGACCGTACGGTAAAATTTATTTATTTTAGCTGGATGAGCAAATCCACGATTAATAAAAATAACAATGCAGTTTCGTTATTTCATCTCACATTTTTGCCTAAATTAATAGCATTTTTTGCTAAGCTTTCTACTGTGAATTCGTTTAATTAATGTGTTTTGTTTGTTTGCGTGGCCTGGTTTATATCTGGAGGGAGGTGAAGCGCATCGCCGGGTCAGACACACCTCCGCCACAGAGGATCTAATTTGAAATGTGCTTTATTTAAACACTTACTATTTGCTTGGGCCTCTATTTTCTACTATTTTCGCGATCATCGTTCATGTTTCTACTAATGCAATTTTCTTATTTTGCTATATAATAGGCAATGTTTCTAGATATGCAATGGGCATGATTTTGATAGATATGACAATAAAAAAATAAAAAATAAAACTTATTGGATCCTAGATCTTTTAGATCCCTTATCGGCAAAAGCATTGAAAAAATATTGGTGCTATTGGGTGCTGAACACCGGTCTTTATTTACAACAGTGCTCGAAGAAACCATCAGTGTTCGAGCAATTCTTTCTAATCGAAATAAAGCTCCTATTTCGCTGAGATACTTCGCAGATGGTTCAACTCAGACGTATTTATACTTAGATCTTTCTTTTCACACTTTTCTTGTTTGATTGTCGGTGTTGAGGGCTAACTTATTGCGCTTCTCGCAAAAATAATAAACAGATTCTTTACTCTTTACGAGTTTAATACAAAGTAAATAAATGTTAAATACGGTTATATAAAGACTTCTGTTCTCAAGCAGAGAAGCTAAGTATTGCATGCATATTAGGTACTCTTCCACTAGTGTTAATTTTATAATAGTTGTGTAGTATTTTATATACAAGAAATATCTGCTGTCTATGAATTTAAGCGTTACTTTAATACCTAACTGTCAATTTTAGAAAAAAGATGGCGGCTAAATTTCAGAGGAAATGTGCAAAATGTGCCAAAATCTGGCTGACAAAGCGTAGAACTTGAGAACAAAATCTCCCGTCCATTCTTTCATTTCATTACTAGGTATGATTAATGTTAAAAAACACATAAGTGTGAAAGTAGCAGACGATATTTCTCGTCGGAGGTCCTTTTAATAGACTCCTCAATTGCGCAAAGCTTTTAAGTGCACCGCTCTTTGTTCAACGTCATTGGTGACTCTTTCTCTTGAACTTTGAGTTTACCGCTTCCTCGCTCTTAAGCGCTAGTTTTTAAAAGCTTTTTTACATCGGACCAAGTTTATCGAGCAAGTTCAGAGGAAATTAATTTGTGCTCGGTGACATATTGCGGGCTCG
Organism: Scrobipalpa atriplicella; assembly: GCA_029255725.1. Lineage (NCBI taxonomy): Eukaryota > Metazoa > Arthropoda > Insecta > Lepidoptera > Gelechiidae > Scrobipalpa > Scrobipalpa atriplicella. Next base: position 43,322 of record JARACY010001047.1, on the reverse strand, counting down.
CCTTGTTTTATGGCTCCGATCGACCATTGACGTTTTTTCATTGGTTTTTTGTAGCGAAAGTTGGGCTTCTGGAGTTCCGCCCACGCCGAAGCACCAATTTAAATCACAACTGAATCAATAATCAAGACCGTTAGTAGGCGTATATTATTTTGTACTATTCTTTGAGTATCTTACCGGTTTCTCTGATTTAGATTCTTTTTAAATGCAAATTGATTTTTGTACCGTTGGATTTGAATATTTTGGTGACCACGCGGCGTTTTATGTTTTTTCATTGTATAATGTTAGGTTTCTCTAATGTATGTTGTTTATACTAGTTATTTTGTAGTTCCCTCGGCTAAAACGGGGAATGTTTCATTGAGGAGTTGAGAATAGCAGTCGTACTCATGCACAACGTCACACATTGTCGCTTGGCCTGCTACCAAGATCTAAATAACATTTAAATATATGTAAAATAAAAAAACGCTCCGTTTGCGGCACTAAGTCTAAAGGACATTAACGAAAATTGATATCTTATCTTTCATAAATTTCCAATGGTTGAAAAAATATATTCACAAATAACATGTTATCCTTGTTACCCTTCGTTATCTCAAGGGTCTTTTTCCTTCATAATTTTCCCTTATGTCATCCCTTTCTTTTTATCAATACACCCTTTCAAACGCACATATTCCTACGATTACCTTTTTGCGTGATAAAAAGACACAATCTCATAAATCTGCTCGTGATTGGCGGGATCGCTATGAAGCTAGTTAGGTCTATTACGGTCTATTGTCGTCGGTCCACCATGCAGAACGAACGAACACCGATTTAAATGACGGCAAACAAAGCTAGTTAGTCACTATTGTTCTTAATCTTCAGTCTAGGTTAGTTCTAGGTTCTAGGCAGTAAGTACGTGTGGTGACATTATATAGGTAGGTATATTATTATAGGTAGGTCTATTACCTATTTATGCCAAAGCACATTTGGACGTGTTCAATCTGTGTTTATACGACGACCTTATTTAACTTTATACATTTGAAGCCTAAAAGTTTTGTCACGTTTGCATATAGCCTAAGAGACGGATACTGATTTGGAAATATGTATAACAAAGGTTTTCAAATGTTGATTCAAAATACACGTAAAAAAAAACACGTACACATTTGTCCAAATATGATCCCTAATACTGTTTATTTTTTTGTCACAATTTCAATTCAATAGAGCTTTAGTGCTAAAGCGAGCTGTCATAAAAGTGCAATTATGTTAAAAGCATGAATTACTTCTCAAATTGTGATGGAAGATAAAACAAATACTAAATCAATCACTTTGTGTCTTGTCTTGTTTTATGTCATTGACTCTTACACCATAGTAGGGGCAGAACATAAACTGGGTTTACGTTAGCATAATGTACGACATCATTGATTTTACGTTGTAATCCCTGGGTTTATGGGGTACGTCATAATAATATAACATCAATTACTAAGGGATGTTAAGGTTATGTTATGTTAGGATCGAATACCGTCATAATACAAAATTATGAGATCATAATTGTTTCATTTATGAAATTCTTGATTCGATTTCATGAAAATCGCTCATATTTAATGTTGGTTTAAGCTTACTATTTACTGTAATTTTTACTATGAAGAATCATGCTTAAGAATTTACCTCCCATTAATAGTGTATTTTTTCGTCCGTGAGTGGATCGTTAACAAATAAAAAGAACTCTACAAAATTAGTATGTTCATTAACCCTTTCGAGCCGTAGAAGGGCAAGTTACATTGTGTTTTGTGCCCAATTTCCTTGTTGTCTAAGTAATTACGAGTAAGGGCAGGTGACACGTCCTTAGGGTGAAGCCCTTTATGTCCACGAGGCGTGACCAATCGATACGCTGACGTCATCATATTATACCAAGTACGGTAATCCATTACATTTATGTGACGCCAACTGAATTATAGGAAATAGAGAGATTGGACCAAAGGGTTTGACAGCTCTTTGACTGTGATATTTCACACGTCACATTAGTTTTGTGATCCACTTTAGATCATAATCATAACATAGCATAAATATCATTCATTGACACCGAATTGACGCGGAATAGAGACAGAAAAGGAATCCCAAGCTTTCGTTCCGTGTTTTGCAAAGTAATTGGATAACAACCGTGTTTTACAGTAATACACAATCCCATTAGAATGCCCCTAAAAATATGTCAAATAGGTACGGCTATTATTAAGATGTTGACGCGCAGGCACCAGTACCTACACTATCTTTTAGATTTGAGACGGATATCATCACCGCCAATGTCAATAGTATTCGAATAAACCTAGTCAGATCGGAATGGACAGCCGCGTCCAGGTTATTTCATATTTATACCCTTGTCTGCCTCGGCCTGAGGTCAAACCGAAGATAAATGCAAGAAAAATACACTATATAAAACCCTGTGTATGAATAAAGGATGAGTGGATGAGAAACACCCGCGCAGATAGGGTTGCCAGGCAGGAAAAGCCGAATTAGGATAATAAACCCTTTTTGAATGCCTGTCCGGCGAAAATAGACACGATGTCTGTTTTTAGCCCATAAATATATTTCTTTTATCTTTTTTGCCAGATCTTTTGATAGCCAGAAGTCCGCAGTTCGGCTTTACGATTGTAACTCGTAGCAACCCTACCCGCAAAAAGTTTAATTTATTAAATGCCAGTGGGGCGAGCGATGCAATGGCCACAATCCACGCCGTCCAGTTACTAATTCTAATTCTTAGTAGCGCTGTCACTTTCTTAACTTTGACATAAGAACAGGATAGCAAACAAATACGTGAGTTTGACATTTCTTATCTGACATAAGACTGCTTAAATTAATTAAAATTAGTGAGCACGCTCTATGGTCATTCCTTATTTAAAGCGCCGTATGTCAAATTAAGAATGTCAAAGTCACGTGTTTGTTTGCTATCCTGTTCTTATGTCAAATTTAAGAAAGTGACAGCGCTACTAAGAATTAGAATTAGTAATAGTGCGTCCTGAATTAACACCAATGTATCAGTTCCGAAGGCCGTTGGGGATGGGAACAGTAAAATACAAATTGTAATAAAGATTTGTAAAATGGGTTTGCGCGCTGCTATTTTTAGCACATTTTTTAAAGATCAAATTTAATGAATGGGCTTATTTTTCATGTTTTTTAATTTCATAACGTGTTGATCATATTATGATGACGTGTGTTGGAACATGGTAACTCATAGATACTTGAATGGTAGTATTTTAGGTATTTTGTTTGTTTATTTGTTACTTCATCACGCTTACGCAGCTGGACAGATTCAGATTAAACTTAGTACTTATATAAAATATGAACTGGAAAATCTGACTACAGGAAAAATATCTCATTTCCGAGATGTCGATAATTTATTGCTTTGACTGATTAAATCCTAGTTAATTGATCTTATTACAAATATTTTATCCCATCGTCAAATTGGTAGTTTCCATCCCCACTGTACTGTTTTTTATCGCTTCTCATAACGTTGTTATTATAACGTTGTGTTATCGCGTAATGTACGGCGAAACAATCATCCAATATGGTGGTTGGTATTGCAATTGCCATCGAAGCTCGCTGCTACATTACATACTCGTAACGGGAATGGCTACAAATTGGTTGGTGTTCGTCTACCATTATCTTCTATGATAGTTTGTCACGTCATATAAATAGTAGGAAAAACATATCTATTCTGAGATGTCGATGAATGTTTGTCTGTCACTAAATCATTGTTAATTGATCTTATAGTCATTTAGTACAACATTTTATCCTATTATTAAAATGGCTATCAATCAATGGATATCGATATCAACTTCCATGCTGGACTGGGAGTGATAGAAAAACATAGAATGTGCCAGCTGCATCTCCTCCCGGGCATGCTGTAAAAACCAGCTAAGGGATTCGAGGGTTTCGGTGTATTGCAATTTTAGGCGATGAGCTGACAACCTGTCACTAACGCAATATACATAATCAAATCCTCAAAACTTGTCAGACGTGGCGGAACGACCTTTGGGTCGTTTTTGCTCTGCCTACCCCATTAGGGATAAAGGCGTGATTTTATGTATGTATGTAAATGTAAAATTAGTAGTATTTCGGCTTTACTACTTTTATCGCCTCTCATTTATGATAATGTTGTAGTAGGATACAATCATGAAATAATGTGGTTGCTAAGGTATTGCTATTGACATCGAAGCTTGCTGTTTGTTACATACTCGTAACCATGCTCATAACATGGAATGGCTACAAATTGGTCGGTGTTCGTCTACCGTTGTTATCATCAATGATAGTTTGTCACGTCATATAAATTGTATACAGTGATTAGTTTCATCCATTAAAAAATCGAATTTCATCAATGGTGTTTCGTTTTCAATCGTCAAAATCGTAGTTTTATTTTCTTATTATTGTTATAATACTAGATTAATAACTCAGGATAACTAGCTAAAGTGTAAATAAAAGTGTCCATTTCCCCATTGAAAATACGTTTATTCTAAATGACTAATTATTCTAGACATTTTTACAGTTGGTTGTAATTTAGCAATAATGTGTTTAATCTTCAATCCAACAATTCCATACACATTCTTTTGGCTAAATATCTATAATTTCTTATAAAATAACAGAAAAATACTCATCTTTTTATTTTCACGATCCAGCAAGAAGTGACATTTTTTAACTGTCACTTTACTTTTTTTAAATTCACCTCAGGCACAGGTAATGACATTATTCAGCCAAACATTATATAAATAGGTATTATCAAAATCTTATTATAGCATTAACCCAATATTAAAATAATTATTTCTCCATAATCCGACATATTTACTGACAATTTTACGACCACCCATCTTAACATTCGTCCATCCTGACCCTCATTTGCGCCCCTGCAAATGGAGAAATCAATTATTTGAATATTCCAAAATTTACAAATAATCCAGATCAAAACACGTCTAAAATACAATACAAAACCAAGACAGCCCAGGTAACTAGCTCACATTCGTCTGTTTACATTGTAACTTTTTAGTGACTCATCAATTTAATAATTTATTATTTATGTATAATGGTTGGATAGTCTTGTCTGATTTCTCAATCGCACTTAATCTTATTCGAATATAAGATTAAGTATTTGAATTTTGTGTAATCCATTAATTATTATTATGAAATAAATAGTTTCTTTAAGTTTATTTATTCTTAAACCAAGACCTGTCTACAGACAGTAAAAGACCAAGACACGTCCAAAAGACAGCACAAGACCAAGACAGTCCAAGATCAAGACACGTCTAAAAGACAGTACAAGATCAAGACAGTCCAGGATCAAGACACGTCCAATAGACAGTTCAAGATCAAGATACGTCCATAAGACAATACAAGACCAAGAGACAGTGCAAGACCAATGCACATCCAAGAGATAGTACAAGATCAAGACACGTCTAAAAGACAGTACAAGATCAAGACATATCCAAGAGACAGTACAAGACCAATACACGCTCAAGAGATATTATATATGTCACCGTAATATTGCATAAACCGTTAGAATATAATCTATATACAACTCATGTCGATATCGAAAGCGAGATCAAGATCGAGAGCAAGAGCAAGTGCAAGACCAAGACACGTCCAAGAGATAGTACAAGATCAAGACACGTCCATAAGACAGTACAAGATCAAGACATGTCCAAGAGACAGTACAAGACCAAGACACGTCTTAGAGACAGTACAAGACCAAGACTCGTCCAAGAGACAGTACAAGATCAAGACACGCTCAAGAGATATTATATACAAGACTCATGTCGATATCGAGAGCGAGAGCGAGACAATGCATTCGAGAGCGAGATCGAGATCGAGATTAATGCATTTAATTCTGTCTCCATGATTCAATTACAGATCGAGAGCAAGAGCGAGACAATGCATTCGAGAGCGAGATCGAGATTAATGCATTTAATTCTGTCTCCATGATTCAATTACAGATCGAGAGCAAGAGCGAGACAATGCATTCGAGAGCGAGATCGAGATTAATGCATTTAATTCTGTCTCCATGATTCAATTACAGATCGAGAGCAAGAGCGAGACAATGCATTCGAGAGCGAGATAGAGATTAATGCATTTAATTCAGTCTCCATGATTCAATTACAGATCGAGAGCAAGAGCGAGACAATGCATTCGAGAGCGAGATCGAGATTAATGCATTTAATTCTGTCTCCATGATTCAATTACAGATCGAGAGCAAGAGCGAGACAATGCATTCGAGAGCGAGATCGAGATTAATGCATTTAATTCTGTCTCCATGATTCAATTACAGATCGAGAGCAAGAGCGAGACAATGCATTCGAGAGCGAGATAGAGATTAATGCATTTAATTCAGTCTCCATGATTCAATTACAGATCGAGAGCAAGAGCGAGACAATGCATTCGAGAGCGAGATCGAGATTAATGCATTTAATTCTGTCTCCATGATTCAATTACAGATCGAGAGCAAGAGCGAGACAATGCATTCGAGAGCGAGATCGAGAGCAATATAACTTTTTAACTAAAATATTAAACTAAAGGTACATTTAGTTTTACACATAAAAACAACTAACCTAAAACTAAGTTTCGATATCGAGAGCAAGATAACTTATTTACAATAGTATTAAACTAAAGGCACATTTAATTCTACATAAAAACAAGTAACATAAAATTAAGATTCGAGATCGAGAGCAAGAGCAAGATCGAGATAATGTATAGTTACCAAGATTCGACATCGAGAGCGATATAATTCGTTCAAGAAAACAAAAGTCATTTGGCATAAAGAGAGTGTAACTAACATAAAACCAAGATTGGATATAGAGATCAAGAGCGAGACTGTTCAAGAGAAAGAGAGTTAAAGACTAAAACAGTCCAATACTTTGGCAGTTCAAGGGTTTGATAGTTCAAGAATATGACAGTTTAAGACTAAACAATGATTATATATCAGTCAAACAATTATTTATTAATCTTTATTATAGCTTTTCCCTACTGTCTGGTTGCCTGGAAGATATTGCTACCTTAGCAATAAGGCCGCCAATTGTATAACTTTTCTTCTGCTTTGTTTTACTTGTATATGTTCTTGTGCAATAAAGAATATTTGTATTTGTATTAATCAAAATATTTTACTTTAATTTAAATTAAGGTAATAATAGGTAATAATGATGACATGTATTTGTATTATTGTGATGACTATATAAATTTATGAAAAACCAAAATATCGCATTTAACCGGTATTATGCAAGATAACATCAAAATATTTTACACGAGATAAAACTAGTTCGTATATTTCAGGTATTCATAGTATTCATACTCATTATTGTCAATAATATTTAGAAGAACCGAAGCAATTACAATTTCATAAGAATTATTAGATATATTAATAAACATCCAGCATTATATTAATAAACCCCAGCCAATATCAAGACCCCGATTCGGTGTCATACACTGATTAACCAAATTTTGACTAAAATAAGCTAAGATGTGTCAAAACTTAGTGCGCTCTACAGGAAAATATATCTATTTAAAAACTAAGAGCGAATAGGCTATTTTCCTACTAGTCAAATCAGTATTATTTTATGAAATGTCAAATCGCTTTTTTTTTTTTTGTATGAAAATTGTGAGTTATAACGCCACTGGCTTGTAAATATTGACTACTCAAATCAATAACTTCTATATTTTTAACTCAATTATTAAATCTAAATGTGCATATTTTGAAATGGTGAATGAGATCCACAATATTTTAGCCATCAGTTTTAAGTATGAAAGTTTTGAATTTTCTTTTAGCCACCCAATCTTAGTCAAAACGCACTAAACGCTTTTAGCAACGTAAGCCTTAATAACAATATTTCTTTGTTAACTAAAATTGAACTTTCAAATCTATAAGTTGTCCACTCACTTCCACCCACATCTATTTAATGAATAACATTGAGAAGACTCTGGTATTCGAATAATTTTTGCGCCGTCTGGAACGTAACGTCGGACACTTAACAACATCCCTTCATTTTATTATATCAAATTTCGCAACGTATGGAACGTAACGTCAGACACGTAACAATATACCCACATATAGTACATTAAATTTCGCAACGTATGGGCGTAACATCAGTCACGTAACAAAATACCTCATTTTAGTAGGTACCTAGTTACATTTTACCAATAATGATCCACATTATGTAAATGCCATCAGTATTATTTTTTTTTGTACCAAACTATGTTAGCAGGTAATTATTTATTAATTTGACGCAACGTCTATTTACGAAGTTTTACTGCGGATATTACTTAGGTACATAAAAGTTCTTTCCTAGTAGTAGAGTCAATAAAAATTAAATGTCACATCCACACACGACATAAATGTATTACTATACCTACTAATCATATGAATGAATAATAGTTAATTATCAAAGCTCCCCAGAGATCTCATATCTACCTATTGTCACAATCACAACAGTAGGTACTACCAAATTCACTCTATGTATGACAGTATTTTGTTGTTACAATGCAGCATTCTCATTTTACATTATTCAATACCTACAATCTGTTTAAATAGTTTGAATTAACAAATGGCAATGTTTCATAATCTCAACAAAATTAGACAACCTGGTCCTGTCCACCAAATAGTCATAGTCATAGCATGCTGGACCAACCAGCTACCTACATTTTTTTACATCCTTCTAAGTATCCCTTTTACCCTAACATAATGGATTGACTGACAAGTAACATAAACAAAGAAACTGACCATCAACAATGTTGTGCCACCAAATTTAAAAATATTTAGGTACCTAAGTTAAGTACTCAATAAAACATGACAATAAATTATTTTCCTTATTTAATGTTGTTTAGAAAAAACTACTGGGTAGAAGGTACCTATGTACTTATCAATAAAGCTGACTTCATCAAATATATAATTTTGCATTATTTTATGCTAAATGCAGTGTTAATTTACTATCAAGTTTTATATACATTTTGTGTACTCTCAGTTTAATTTTAATGTAGTGACTTACAATAATTAAAACACCTGAACCTGTGGCAGCAATTTGTGGTTTCAAAATACACGACCCAACCAATACAAGTACATACATACCTGTCACTTTCTATCATGAGATAACAGAACGGGATGGCAATAATTTTAGTTGAGATTTAGTTAAGTCGGTATGGTTACGAATTGGGCCCACTATAATACATAATAAGAAAATTCTGTTTTAATATACCTACTTGATTTCAATATCTTCATAGCTGAAAATCTACAATAGGTTAGATTGTAACCTCACCCAAGTACTCTCACTACTATGTATCATAATAGGTAGACTGTAATAGATTCCTTAATGGAACAAGTTGTACTGTAGTGATTTTATTTATACCATGTGTGCAATTAACTAAATATTAATGGTTATTGACAACTTAATATTGCTACTGAGAATAAACTGTCCATCAAATGATACATGACTATGAAAAATCTTAATATGTTGTTTGCCATACTAAGTCTGTTTGTGTGTTTATACTTGTACTGCTTGTTGGTATGGCTGCGAAGCATGCAGACGGTTGATCAGCTCCTGATACTGGAACAATTTCACGCAATTCCCAGTGGTGGAGCACTGGGTTCACTGGTGCTCCAGCAGCATCAGTCACCTCCTCAAATCTTCCAGTGGCCCTCGGTATAGCTGGACCGCTTCTTCTAGTTCTTCTGAGAGTGGTGTGAAATCCTTTTTGCAAGGTATGTGAGCAGATACCAATGCTAACCTTCTCACATTCTTGTTAGCCATTTTGATATTCATCTCAACGGCCACAAAGTAGATGATTTGTCCTCCCAGACTATTAATGCCAACCACTTCCCACTATTAGGAGTATGGTATTTGTAGCAAGGCAACGTCTATTCTTTCCGCATTTACATATTGTCAAAATTTGACCGTAGCGTAGCATCTTTACAATGGAATGGTGTGGTGGTTGTTTGTTTATACTCAATCTGAATCTGATCCAAAAGCCATCATCAAAACTTCCGCTATCTGTAGACACCAATCTGCACCAGCCGATGCAGCCACACTGCACATCATTGGGATCGCCGTCCACCCATCAACAACTCCAGCCAAACTGAGCTTAGGGATTCATCCAGCACTTCTGAAATGTTATAATACTAGATTAATAACTCAGGATAACTAGCTAAAGTGTAAATAAAAGTGTCCATTTCCCCATTGAAAATACGTTTATTCTAAATGACTAATTATTCTAGACATTTTTACAGTTGGTTGTAATTTAGCAATAATGTGTTTAATCTTCAATCCAACAATTCCATACACATTCTTTTGGCTAAATATCTATAATTTCTTATAAAATAACAGAAAAATACTCATCTTTTTATTTTCACGATCCAGCAAGAAGTGACATTTTTTAACTGTCACTTTACTTTTTTTAAATTCACCTCAGGCACAGGTAATGACATTATTCAGCCAAACATTATATAAATAGGTATTATCAAAATCTTATTATAGCATTAACCCAATATTAAAATAATTATTTCTCCATAATCCGACATATTTACTGACAATTTTACGACCACCCATCTTAACATTATGTACTTAGTTTTATGTGTGTATGTGTGTGTTCATGGCAAACTTGAAAAGAAAAAATATCGAACTCATTTTACATTTATTCTTGGCAAAGTAAACATATTTTTCGTTTCCATACAATACATGTGGACAAGCAGAAATTTACATTGTTTTGCTACTTCCCTGTTGATTTAATTATAAGTAGGTAGGTAGGTAGGTACGATCAAAATAACAATAACGTAAGAATTTTATTTCAAAGATTTTTTGACAATAAATCTTCTTTGTAAACTTATTGCTAGCAGTATAAGTCTGGCTACATTTAAAAAAAAAACATGATTGCCGTAAAACCACGAGAAAAGCAAAAGCATAGCAAAAGATTATTCTTTTTAATTTGAATTAAGAGCGATCCGGGCGATCCCTTGGGGCGACTACAACGTTTTTTTTTTTTACTTTTATAAATTAAATGTGCCAGTGTTATAAACTAAACAGAGGTATTTTGTCCTCTTTTAAATTAGTTTTCTTTTAAGTGAACAATAAGGCCCGTATTTATAATCAGCTCTCTTGAGTAACAGCTATATTGAATTCGTATCAGAAATGTCATTTCAGTACAAAACGGGCTGTCAAATCCATACTTAATATTGCTCTCAATCTTGAGATCGCTTTATAAATACGAGCCCGTCAGTCTGTCGGACTTTTTTATTCAGCTGTAAGCGTAGTCAGGTACTGGTCAGGTGAGTGAAAAAAATTGTGATACTTGATGCTGTGAATTTTCTTATTTTGTTCATAGGTATATAGGTGTTGGAAGGAAATACTTACTAGGTATGAGCTTCAGTTGCTGATAAAATCTTATTTACGTGCGCAATAAAGCAGTAATAGAGTTTGGTACTCCCTCAAAGAAAGCGGGATATTGAATGAAGCCAACGTAACACATTTTCGAGACGGATGTCGCGTAATGTAAAGAAATTCATGTTTCTTGAAGACTCTGATTTTATTATTTCTGTTCCACCATCTCCGTCTAGGTTCCTTGTAAGATTTTTAGTAGAACTTTCTCAAAAATTAATGTTTCGTTAGAATAAATAAAGTAACATAAGTAAGTACCTATACCTAACCTACTTACTTCTGTTTTGGTAACCTTTTCGCATAATTTTAACCTCCACTGTGCTGCGCCCTGTGTGCATACCTTTTATCCATCATGTTATATGTATTTTAAATAATGAACTGTTTTTCTATGTGTGTAATTTTGTTTGTAGATGTGGTAATTTAACTTTGTTGTATTTGTACAAGACGAGAAAACCTGACAGCTGACAATGCGTGTCCAAAGAAATGGCACTGGAACAATAATAAAAATTGAAAATGTTCATAAACGTCTGTTAGCAATATCTTCTTACAAAATATTTCGGCGCCATAAAGGCAATTATAAATTCAGTTTTTGAGTCTAGCTCTAGTTTATTTGCGTGTCTCTTAGGCCCGTATTTATTATCAGCTCTCAAGAGTGACAGCAAGTTTGAGTTCGTATCAGAAATGTCTCTTCAGTACAAAAGGACCTGTCAAATCCATACTTAATGTTGCTCTCACTCTTGAGATCGCTTTATAAATACGGGCCTTAAACTTAAATTATATCATAACTCCTATATAACAACAAGTTGACATGTAATGAAATTTAAATTAATTTACGATTATTACAGCGGAGTGGATGTAATTATCCCTGTTGTTTAATTATTCAATTCAAATCCAAACAACGACAGAAAAGCTTTGACGACTTTGAAGATGAATTGAGTTACCTCCAGGAATTACCTATTCCAAAATCTCGTGAACTAACATTTCGCCCTGTGGTTTCTCCTAAAGTTAATGTTTTTTTTCCCTATATGATTGAGAATTTTAGTAGACAGTAGAGGAATAAGGAATAGATTTGAGACTCTTCTAATAATCCGACACCGCCAATAAAAATATCTTAAATCCAAAATAAAAGCCACCTTGAGCTTTGCTTTTAAAAAAAAATATTTTAAAAAATTGCTTTATTCACTCTTACTAACAAAAATCCGTAAAAAGCTAAATAATAAGCTAACAGTAGGTAGAGATAAGCTGCTTATGTGTGATAATTTTCAAAGAAGTTATAGTTTTAAAACTTTATAGAAAAAACCTTTATAAAATGTGCATTTCCATTATTGATTACTCCCACGTTGACTATATCTCACTTAATAGGCGCCTACTTAACTTAATTAATATAACAACGTTATCCAGCCTTGATTAATGTGCTAATCCTTAATCGCATTACCCACAATATACATAGAAATGTATCATCATCATCACATATGGGTGGGTAGGTAATTTATGTTAATACAGATTGAGCTACGTAGGTAAGGTTTAAATATATAAGAGATAGAAAATAGTATTAAAAATAAGCTTTTTATTATTAGGAGAAAGATAAACTAAACATTATCACAATTTGTAAAACAGTGTATTGACCATACCTAACGGTTAGAACTAACTCATATTCATACTTACTGCGGATCCGATATAGGTGTTTATTTATTAATGGTTACCTCAGCTCAGACATGTTATGAATTTAGAGATAGGTACGTCTGTTCAATCTCGACCTGGATCGCTATACACACTAATACCAACAAGCTTTCAGTCTACGAGATATAGAACCAACTGTTTGACTACTCATTTCTGAAATTCTCTTAACATAATTAATTGCAGTATATTGGTAGTTAGTACTTTGTCACAAGTACACAGTGTTTTGGGTTTGGCTCTACTCTAGGTCTAATCTGTGGGCTGACGACGTCAACGTCGCGTCGCGCGATCAGCTGTTTTCCTACGTCATAATCATGTCATAATTATAATGTGAACAGCCAAATTCTTATAGTTCTAACCTACGAACCCTATAGGTCTCTACACAGGAGCGTAAGATTTAAAAATCGAAATGTTGTTGCAGTTACATGCTCTAAATCTAAATTCAGCCTCAAAATTCCTGAAGCTCTACACTCTTCTATGTACCAATTACCGTATCCGTCAGCCAACTGTCCAAGCCCAGGTAGATGGTAATAAGCTTACGCCTCACGTGCCCGCGTGATTACGAGGACCCATAGACAGGCAGGGGTTTGACAGGCAGGAAGTCTGTTCCCGTTGATCCATTTAGGCTAAGCGGATACTACTGATGGGATTGTCTGTCTGGCGAGCACTAGTCTGGAAATGGTGGAGCTGCAAATCAATACTTATGTTTATATAATTCATAGATGATTGAAGACTATCTTAATGGTCATCAAAATGGAAATCAAAACACAGTGTACATCAATGCCTATAGGTTTTTAGCAAATAACATTACCTACCGTTGTTGTTTTGGCCCAAAATAGTTTCATTGGTAAACTTCAAGTAAAAAAATATTGGTCTTACCCTACTCGAGCTATGGAGCAAAGAAATGAAGAAAGAAGCAGCTATAATCTTGGCCATTTGTCTTCGATGATGTGTCTTATTATTTCCCTAGCATGTTCAGTTCACGGTCGCCCCATAGGTAACGTATAGGACAGCAGCAGACCTACGTCAAGCCATCTCGTTACGTGGTAACTTTATTGAGCTTTCGCGTGCCTGCAGGCAGTTTTTACGACCACGCGCCTCGGCGGCGGCGGGGCTCTCCCGATCTGCCGGAAAAACACCGTCTGACAGGCTTTTTGCGTCTAGACACCGCTTATTTTAGGTACAGTTACATTTAATTTCGGTGAAATTGCAGGGAAACGAAGCGTTTTGGGAACAAAAACATGCACAGCACTGTGGAGAATTAAATAAAATTCTGTGTTTTTTTTTAACGTAAGTTTAAAATAGAAAATATAATAAAAAGCATAGTCGTGGATGAGAATAAACTTCGACTTTTACGCCAAATTAAATCGTTTGTAAACATAGGGCGCCCGAGGTCCTGTAGACGGTATGGTGTGGGCATAGGCAGCAATACCGTCGGGATTACGTGTAAACCACTTACCTACGACAAGACAAGCCAGCCCGTGTAAGCGGATTACTTGCCTTCTCACCGACGGAATCTACGGACACTACTCCTTGTGCTTTTATTTTGTCAGGATAATGAATCCGTAGGGATACAGATTCGATTTTATGTACAAAATTAGATGTACGAATAAAGTAAATAAAAAAATAGGTATTAGGAGCCGTTAGAGTATAAATAGAGTCAAATGGTTTTAATAAGCTAACTTACATAATATAATTTTAAGTAGGTAATTTACATTCTCTACATTGTTTACACCCAGAATAAATTATGATTATGACCTTACAAAATTATCTAAAAGAAGGTTCTATCTGAAAAGCGCCGTAGATGAATGTTAATTTGATTCGAATTCATTTTTCAATGTGACTGAAAACCGCGCTGTGCCGGCCAAATGCAAAATGGTGATTCTAATGAATTAATAAACAGCTTTTGCTTTGCTATTGCTATTTCCTATACAATGCAGAATATTTTGCTTTCTCAAAATTCGGTAGTTAAACGTTACGGCGAAATGATTTTCCCAGTGGGAATGAATATTTTTCCCGTAGTAAAAAGTTGCCTTGCCTAATGTCTACGCCTACGTCCGCTTATCCGTATTATCTATCTTTCTGACTATTATTTACCCATTCAGCCGTATTTAGGTGTGAAAGAGCAACAAACAAACAGACAAGCGGAATATTACTTTGGCATTTATATTATTAAGTAGCATGGATTTTATTTTTCCATGATTCCAAGGCCATCAGGTATTGTGTTTTTGAGCATCGGATTTCTGTTGCGTCGTAATATGTTCTTGTAAGGCTTGAGTTTTCCAAACAGGCGATCGCTCAGACAAAGGAGTCATTTCTTTGTACTGTCGGGCTGAAGTTCAAGCTTTGTTTACAGAAACAATGTGCTCTTAAGCTTAACTCCTGAAATGATACGCTCGAATTCCTTTCACGTCAACATAACGCACTTTGTGATGATAGAGTAGAAAACACAATGTAAGCAGAAATAAAGTGCATTTGGTGTTGAAGTCAAAAATCTATTTGCAGAAAACAGGCGAAGATTATTGTAGCTTTTAACATTGAGTTGAATCCACACCCAAAACTTTCGTATTTATATTAATTATTCAGTTCGTACATAATAAATTCCGAAATTAGATATCTTAAATCATTACGAAATCATCAATTAAGCTTTTTACCTGACTGCCGAGGAAGGGTTATGTTTTGGTAGCGGCTTATTTATTAGATTATTAGAGATAATCTCTAATCTCTTTTTTTTTCGTAGAATAGAAGTGTCCCCAAATCTGGGTTGACCACAGACTTATTAGGGTTGACGATTGCCAAAAACAATAAAAAATATAAACAAAACATTCTGACAGATCAACAGGCTGTATGGCTTAGTACCGTTGCCTATCCGTTAAGGATTAATTTAAAAACAACAATTATTGAATTTATTTGACATTGTGACTGTCACTGGACCACACTGGACTATTAAAATCAAAGAGGATATAAAATCACAAATTAAAATCTCAGATTAAAATGTTTGTTGCAGTATCCTCTTCGCGGACATCGTGGGCTTCACAGTGCTCGCGTCGCAGTGCAGTGCGCAGGAGTTGGTGCGGCTGCTCAACGAGCTCTTCGGCCGGTTCGACCAGCTCGCCAACGTAAGTCTTCTCCTTCTGTCTGTGCTGCTGCTGCTGCTGATGACGTCACATCGAGGGCTTCACAGTGCTCGCGTCGCAGTGCAGTGCGCAGGAGTTGGTGCGGCTGCTCAACGAGCTCTTCGGCCGGTTCGACCAGCTCGCCAACGTAAGTATTCTTCTTCTGCCTGTGCTGCTGCTGCTGCTGATGATGACGTCACATCCTGGGCTGCACAGTGCTCTATGTTATGTAATGTAGAGCCGAATTCACATAAATAAACTGAAAAATCGCTACAGATTTTACTACACAATTCAGCTGAACCCGTTTTCAGTTGGCTAGACAAACTTTAAAGCTATCTCTGTAAACAAAGTTCCATTCATTTTCAATCACTCGTATCGGCACGCATTCGAGAGATACGACGAATCCATTGAACCGGCTCAATTTCGCTGATTGAACGGCTTACAATGTTTTAAAGTGGAAATAGGTCAGGTCAATCAGGAGATAAAACATAAAACTACTTTGCTATTTCCTGAATGAAAGCTCTGTATTCAGCTTACATAGAATCCTGTTTAGTAGTGCAAACGCCTGAACACAACTTTGCCGTTGTCTAGTGTGCTTAGTGCATCCACATCCACACACATTTGATTCCACTTGAAGAATCGGCGCCAGCTGCCGTGTATTTACTTCCAGTAAAATGCATCATGTATCTTTAACTTACGGCAGACGGTTTCCGCCACGAGTCAAAAATCAATTCCCACGTGCCGGAAAACCAACAGTTTTGATTAAAATTTTCACAATCGCCCAATAAAATCTTGACAATGTTCTCCTCTCGTACTAGTAAAATTGACTACATTTTGAACTTTTTCCCGGCAGGACAACCACTGTCTCCGCATCAAGATCCTGGGCGACTGCTACTACTGCGTGTCAGGACTGCCAGAGCCTCGATCGGACCACGCGCGATGCACCGTCGAGATGGGGCTCGACATGATTGACGCCATCGCGTAAGTTACCTTGTAGTTGTAAAGGTAGGTATATAGCTTGTGTTTTGACAGGACCACTACCTCCTCAACACATGCTCGTCAACATTAACTCATATACGTCCTCACCGAAGGGCACGAGCCTATATACTCTGAACAGGGGCGATCGGGCCTTGTATGGATTGAGTACCTATACAATTTATTATTTGAATCGCATAAGTTTAATGGATAGGTACCGATAATACTTATAAAGCAATTCTATTATTCTCATAAAGTTACTATTTTATTCATGTGGTGTGACAAAACAAATCGGTCAATCAATATAACGGAAGGGGCCGCCTATACCGGAACACCTGTCCTGGCAACACGATATTAGGTAATTTCTTAATTTCAATATTGTTCTTTTAGTGAAGAGGTAAAACATTTGATAACAATGTATCACAAAGTGTAAATCGTAGAGGAAATTTACAACGCTGTAGGTAGTAAAACATCATAATGCAAAATTGAATTAAGATATCATAACTAGGATGAAACAAAATTAACTCTGTTAATATCTTTGTATACTCCTGCCGCACGTAAACTATAGCTTCAGAGATCAAAAGAATTGATGGAACGATCGTCTGCAACTTGCTAGAAACTAATGTACCTATTTCCACCAGAGGGGTTTTTCGTTCGGAATCATTTATTACATCACAATGTTCTTGTTGCTTCTGCTGCGATCAGAATCAATCATAACGCCAGAAAGAGTTTCGACAACTTTATCAGATTACGATATTTCTTCCCGTAGGAGAGGAACATCGCACGGACGCTCATAAATACACATTTATCTAATAAATTCGTTATGGACCTGTAGTCACGTCTGTATTTCTATCGGGGTAAACAGAGCATCAAGGGCTTAGTACTGCAAGTAGCTGATTTTAGGTGAAAGTGCTGTATTGTAGTAGTGACAAGTTTTCAGCGCATCATCGCCAGAAGTGTTAAATTAAATACGTACACCAAAGTCCTCTACTGAATTTGAAAGTATGACCAGGATGAGAAATTAGTGCATTCTATGTTTTTATCGCTCTCTTTTCAGCATGGAAAAAGATTTCAATAAACATCGAAGAAATTTGCGAAGCGAAATTCCTCTTACATTATAAAAGATTGCGGCTTGCGGCGGCGGCGTCTTCCCTCATAATTACGGTGCCGCCTGAACACAATTCGCTAAACAAAATACTCTTTGGTGTGGGAATTAAATAGGAACCACTTGACACAAAGCCGCAATTCGGAATTTTCCGGGACACTGTCGTGAATAGATTTGAAAATTGTTTACAAACACAGTTTGTGATAAAATTGGAATGTTATTGCTCTTGAGCACTCAGTGAATATTGATTTAGCATTTCTTAGAACTTTTTCTTCTGATGATGTCCTTGTTTCGTAATCTACACGAGATGAGTCTTGAATAATAAGAGAAACTTCGTTTGAATGCTAAACCAATGTATTTTGAAAGAGAAAGTTACCTATTTAAATAGAAATAAAGGTGTTCGATTTTATACTCTACAAGCCATAATATTCCACTACTGGATTATGTTAATGCTATTTCAAATTTTGTTAGATAGGTAATACCGGTCGGTACCAACATTTGAACCTCCTACGCGATGATTAAGGCTCCAGTCTCTAGTCTAGATAGTTGATTCCTGTGTAAAGGGACAACTGTCACCTATTCTTACGACACCCGGTACTTAGAGAATCCTGTCCTAAACCCATTTTATAATAAGAAGTATCCTGGCACATATTTATGAAAGCTAGTAGTGCTCTCTAGACCGCGAGGAGCGGCGGTGCGTATCCTGATACGAGCTTATCGGCGCGTCGCTCATCAAAGGAGCTAAATATACCCCGTGTGATCGCGGTGGCCCATCTGTGCGTCGTGGTGGTCCCGCGAAGGTCAGTAGGCATCAGCACGGTCCTCTTTATCAACCCCACTGACAAAGAACCGAAAGATGAAATCTAATTTTTAAGGTTTCACCCGCAGCTAAATGAGTATTCATGTGGAAATGAAGTATTTTCTCGCAGTAAAAAGATGCGCCAGCTCTGTAGTGGGCCACTGTAGGTTAATAGGCCTCACCACGATCCCTTCAGATCCTTCGGACAAAGTAGAGATTCCTTTAAGATGTAATAACGATGTAATATTGCTGACTGTACATTGTTCTAGCTTTCCGACCGTTGTTTCACCAGCGGCTACATGAATATTCACGTGAAAATTTTCTCGCGGTAAAATCTTGCGTCTTCTCGGTGGCTTACTATGCGTCGCGGTGGTCCTGCGAAGGCAAAGGTCAATAGGCCTCAACACGGTCCTCTTTATCAACTCTCAGAGAAACGACTTCTTTGTCATTAACGTCGCGGAGAAATTGTGTGACAACAAATGATATTCTCTGCAAAGGATAACGAGAGCCTTTGAGTCGGTTCGGTCTCCATTGAATACAGAAACGTTCGTTTAGTGGAGCGGAATATTTGCCCTGCTTCTCGATAAAGCGGAGCGCGAAGAAAAAAATGTTTGAACAGTTTTATTCTGTATGCAAAGCTGAGGGTTTTTTGCCGTTGGTAACTTAAGTTGATTATAACGGTGGTGTGTGTAAGCCGACCACGAGTCGAGTGCGGTGTGGTATCAACACCGTCTGACCGCAAGCCGGGTACTCTTACTTGAGCCGTCTGATACCCTCAAGCATCGGTTTACAACTTTTTTAGTATAGTAAGTATCAGACGTCTCTCTTAGGCTCTACGCACTTTAATATGAACAATTTTATGTAGGTACCCTAGCTTCATAGAAAGGTATCCCCTGTGTAAACAAGAAATGCAAAGCAATGAATACGGTGGGTCACTTTTCTATGAAACTGACCGTACTTATTTAAGTAAATATTAAAGTGATGTGCATATTTAAATACTTAGGTACCTACCTACCTATATTTTACTTTTCAAGCCATTGTGTTGCCATCCCCTTTATACCCACATTTCAGGATAATATAAGGAACCTTTGAAGATGATACTTCTTAGTCATAGAGCTAACAATGCTCGCTGCATCTCAGGCGTATGAACTAGATTTCCAGTAGCTTTGTAGTTGAGAACATGGTAATAAATTGGCCATAAACCTTGTTGCGTTTATTATTACAGTGTAATACGATGAACAACGGTTACGCTGTTTCTATTTACATGTAGATACTCGTAGATGAAATGTACGCGTTGACAATAACCAGCCATCTTATCTACTAGATACGATATTGGATTAGTGAGAATTACTTTCATTACGAACTATTAAAATAAAGAGTGCTCATTCATTCATAATCAAATACAATTTGGTCTGACAGATAATATGATAAAATCTGAAAGAACATAAAACATCTATCTATGAAGGTTTATTATTTTGTCGTTTCCGAATTGTTGATTTCAGTTTCAGTAAACAACAGCGTTGTTGAATGAATATATATTTTTCCCACTTTCACCTCAAAAAGAGCACATTTCCCGCCTAAATTCAGTGAGGAAAAGGCCATTTTATTCTTAAGAGAGACCAGGTAGGTTTTTAATTTTATTAAATGAGGCAAAGGTATGTCATTTTTTGACACAACTGGTATCCAAATGGTTTTTTTATTTTTTTTATTTGGTCTCTTGGGGGTGCGTTCTGAAAATTGATGCAACCTAAAATTTTATTTTGTAGACTATTTTGTTACGTTTTACTGTCTTGTAAAGTATTAAATTTTAATGTTTAAATATATTATTATTGTTGTAATTAATTTGATTTGTATTAAAAAGATAAAATTAATAACATTACATGCTAATTTTAGAATAATTTTACGTCTGCTTAATTTATTTTTTAAGTGTTGTTGCAATTTCCGAACGCAACTTTTCCAATAAAAAAGTAATAGTGGCATTTTCTCCTAATTTCACACCTCAATTTTTTCTCACTGAAAGTGGGAAAAGTTGTATGTATCACACGAGAGCGAATTCATTTACATCTCGTGCTTTGAATCCTTCGGTGAGCTCAGGATACTATTTTTTAATCACTCGCTACGCTCGTGATTCAATTTTAGTATCCTTCGCTACCTCAGGATTCAAAATCAGCACTCGCAGTAAAAACGAACTTCCCTCTCTTGTTGAACAAATAACTATTTTGTATTGTGAGAGGTAGGTACCTAAATGTTGACGTTGTTGGTATCGCTTCGGGCGATTTGTTTACATTGTTAACGCAAATGAATCGAATTTATTAATTAAATTCGCTATTTCACATCAGACTGTTGTTTTTGCAGGCTTAAATCTGAAAACCCATAGGCATTTTTTCAGCGATACCTCATATAACAGGCAGTAGCATGTTTAGCAAACCGTGTACATCATTTCTAATCTAGCGGACAGTTGCCAATTAACGCTAGCCATTTGCGGTGCAAAATGTCGTTTCAAAAATAGACCATCGGTCATAGAGGTGTGCGCGCCGGCGCTAATACCGTGGTGCCACTGCTAAATAAGTCGTTATTCTTCGAACATCCCGATAAACCCTAGTGTCAGAGGTTTCTTCTTTTTTGCCTGTCGTCTCAAACTTTTATATTTCTGAAGACCAGAGTTTTTAAATAGCCTAAGTGCTAATATGCCTCTGACATGGTTTATGAAACGACCACTATCAAAGACAGCGACCGGGGCTGACGGTTTAACGTGCCCTCCAAAGCAATCGTTTTTCTTATGGACAATCAGGTGATTCAACTTGCATTTTCCAAACTGGGGAAAATTTGACAAAGTGATTAATTGACACATATCAACTTAGTTTTCACCCCGTGGGAATCGGACCCACGACCTCCGGATCGGGAGCCCATAAGCTCAGACCGCTAGACCACAAAGACAGTTGCAGTGACTATCGTAAATGCATCACCATGCACCCATTAGCTCCAATTTGAATAGCAATGCAAACATGGAACTTTTATCGCGACTGTGGCCTGTTTGTCGACAGCCGATCAGAAGCAGGCAACGTGCAATTTGCTGACAAATTCTGTGTAGGCGCGATTGCCCCTCCAGATTATTGATTTGTAAAGTTTATGTATGTACATAAAAACCACTCAAACAAATGAAGTTTATTAGCAATTCTGTGTTTAAATTACTTTTGTGATTGATCGTAAATATGTATTAGTGCCGAACACGACTACAATACTAATTTATAAACCCTACCTACTTTGTAGAGAGTTATGTCTCGTAAGACCGATTGCAGAATATTTATTTTAGTCTAGACTACCGCGAGCCTGAGATAACGCGCATTTTCGGGGCAATTTATAGATATTCCGATGCCAGTTTAACTTCAACGGATTACAACTTTGCCACTTGCGTGCCAGAGGTGTAATGAATCATCGGTCTCTTAAATCATGTAATTTTACTTTTAAATTCCTTCCACCAAGGGAAAGTTTACGCGCCACTAAATTTGTTGATATACATAACAGTCTTTAAACATTCTCACTGAATTGTTTCACAAGAACTTCAGGACAAATTTTCCCGGGGATAATCCTAAACGGCATAACAAAGAAACTTTTCGGCAGAGTGATCTTAAAATATTCATTCGGGCCGTTCATGTTTATCCTGTGATAGGCTGACATCAAAGTATACCACTCGGGATCACTGAGTAAATAGATGTTCCTTCCGGATCTTGTCCGACTGAGTAATTTCGTATTCAAGGCGACCCTTGTATCATGCGTGTAGAGCGGACAGACGTCGCACCAGTGAGGAGTGTCAGTCTAAAGCGACAACAAGGGACAGGACATTTGCGGTCATTCTGATAGAATATCAAATAACGACAATCCCTGAGGACTGCCGGCCTCACGAGCCAACAGTAAACAAAGACTAATTATCATATAATAATTGAAGGCGCTTACTAACGCGTCCTCGGATTAACTTCTCATCTGCCCACGCTTGCTTGGGCCAGCTTATAATTCAATTTGATTTGACGGGTGCCGTTCGTGAGCATGTTTGCCGGGAGTAATATACACGTGCTGAAATATATACCTACACTGGGAAATTACCTGCTGTAAAACTCTGTAAATAACCACGAGACGCGACCTAGCATAATGAATCAGGCGTTTTACCGGAGCCCTGACCGACATGTCAACGTGGGGCCGAAAGTGGAATATTCTGTCTGCTTAAAAATAAAATGCAATACAAATAGGATTCAAAGTTTCAGACACCTAGGCTAATAAAATTGGCTCTTTTCGAAACCTAGAATGTGTCTGCGGGAGATACCACTTAATTTTTCCACCGTTTTAGTAAAATAACTCGCATAACGTTATGCTTGAATTCGCTAACTCCATTTAATTAATACCCATCAGTGTAATTTTACGTCGCGGTCTCAGGATTGGGGTATAGCAGAATGATAGATAATTCAACCGCCGAAAGTTCCATGCGGCTTCATACAGAGTGTAAGGGATAGCTTAACGCAAACTGATGTGTTGCTCAGTCAAGGAAACTGTTTAACTTACACCAGGAAATTATTTCAGGACATAAAAACAAATAAACTTGCCCCATACCCGGTATAAGTAGATGAGCCAGGGCCCTTAGCCTTAAGAAAATTCTTTTCTATTCAATCACAAGAAAGAGAACAGCGTAGGCGTTATGTTACTAGGGCTGCAGGAGGGGAATGATATAAAATGTGTACAATCCCATTTCCCCGGCGAGATGTTCTGCTCCTGACAGCACCAGCGTTGCGGAGCTCCGACTAGCGTTTGCTGGATATACCGGGTGTTAATATTGCAAAATTGTTACAATGCTATATAAGGACATGATCCAGTAAGTTTCGTATAAGTAGTCTTCCCAATCAATACCACCTCGGGACTTGTTCAATGGTCTGAGCGAATGTTTTTGTAACACAGAAGTGCTTAGTACAACCTTTGTTCCTGCAATCTCTAAATCTAATGTACCATGATGGGATTGATGGGCCATGAACATGATGGAACGCCTAGTTAGAAACAGTGGTTTTTCAACTGCATGTAAAATACTAGTTAAAAAAAATTCACACCCTCTATGATCTAGTGACCCACTTCTCTCTGGATAACCAATTAAACTGTTTGGCGAGGCAAACGTGCTTCAAATAAATTGACGGCTAATGCAGTTATTGTCCTCTGGACCGGACGGTATGGAAATTATCCAAGTTAGCAGTGTTCGCTTTCGATCTATTCTGAAAATTCAGTTTCTATCATGAAAATATACCTCTACTAAAAATTTCACGTGAATTAGAAGCAAAATTGTTGATTTCAACATAATGTGTTTTTGTAAAGAAATAAAGTACCTATATTATATATTTGTTAATTAGGTCTGTAGGTAAACACAGAAAGTTAGCTGCGGATATTAAGATAGTACATAACTACATAAATAATAATTTTATCCCCCGTTACGCATTTCTCTTTGTGCATAAAATTGTATTTCACATGTCTGAATCAGTTGATGGCAGCTATAAAATCTGTAATTTATGATTCGTGAAATTTTTATGGAGAAATATTCCTCGCTTATTTAAAACCTCTTAACTAAAATAATTTAAAAAGCAATTGAGTGCAAAACTTATGTCAGTTAAACTTTCACATAGTTGTCAAATATATATGATAAATTGTGTTAGATGTAACCCATGGATGTAACCAAAATAAGAACCTTTGAGTTTGACGTAAATGAGAATATAAAATCTTTGCGTCAAATATGACCATACAAACTATCCCATCCATATCTGATCAATAGGTATATGACATCAGATGCAGAAGCAGCCATCGGTTGATCGTAAACTCATTTTATTTTGATCTGAATGGGAACTGTGAAATATATAGCAACACCAATCAATTTTCATATTAATCAAAATTTGCTTCCGTAATATAAATTCAAGTTGTTAATAATAAAATTAATAAGTAAAGATTATTGGAGAGTAGGGTACTCCATACAGGTATTCTCTCAAGATTCAAATATAAATTAATCGAAGTCAGGAATACGCAACATAATATAATATTTAAGTGGAAAATTTCAAACATTGGCCTCAATTCACGCCGTCCAGTTACTAATTCTAATTCTTAGTAGCGCTGTCACTTTCTTAACTTTGACATAAGAACAGGATAGCAAACAAATACGTGAGTTTGACATTTCTTATCTGACATAAGACTGCTTAAATTAATTAAAATTAGTGATCGAGAGTTATTTTGATTATTTGTATTTGTATTTTGTATTTATTTCAAATTAATAAAACTAAATCATTACACCACTCATAAATTAACAGATCCAAATATGCGTCTCCTTTTATCAGGTGTTCCTGTGGCAACCCAAAAAGACCTAGGCCTGTGATAGGGCTAGCCACTAAAGAAACCATTTAATGTTTCTTAGCTAAATTAAATTACTTTGCGGTTCACTAGTTAGGAGTGTTGTAAAATAAATAAATATTAAATGTGAAACATGCAAAGAAATATTTTAAAAAAATAGATAAAAATAAAATGCTTTTGTAAAATAAAATTATGCTTTGATTTGAATTCTATAGAGATTAATTTAATACATATAACTACTGCTCACTGCTCATCTTAAATCGTATCACAGATAAAGTAGTACCTAAATAGGTATAGTTAAATATACCATCAAGTATTTTTTTAAACTCTAATAGATCTAAGAATGTTTATGTACAATTCAAAATAGATCATCAACGTCTAAATGCTTTTGAGAATAAATTATGATGTGAAAGGCCTTATTATTGTCAAGTTCGAGCGTATAGTTTTTCCATGTGGCAACTTCCGTTCTCGCGTGTTCATATCGTCATCGTATAAGTCAACAGATGATTACCATTCGGGCCAATGTCACCAGTAAATCATCACCAGAAACGGGACGCCTATTTTTGTATTATTTGCTTTCGAGAAATATTACATCTCATCTCTTAGAATGATACCTAAATAATCGGATACCTATTATTATCTATACCCTAAACTCCAAAAGTCAATTACCTATGGTATTTGACACTTGTAGGTACAGTTGAAAATCTGACTGGATTTGACACACAAATCATATTAAGATTAAGACAAATCAAAGTCGAAATCACAACTGGCATCCAATGTGATAAAATTAATCCGCCTTGTTTTCTTCAAAGTTATGTGGTCTGAAATAATAGTGATATCCACGACTGTAACTCACTTTGATTAATGTCATTGTTAATGGGTACGCTAAACAGTTTTAATAAATGAAGACGTTTCGAATGATTTACGCAACAGTGAACTTGAATATTCACATTTTCATTAACATAATAATGGAATTAAAAGTTCAGTCATTCTTTGTTCCTAAGTAATGAATAATTAATTATACCTATAGAAAGTTTCGCGCTTCTGTTTATATAAGTTGCAATTTCAACCTACGATGTTTTGGATGACTAGAAAGATTAAATCATAGATTAAATTATTGGTGCTAACTTGGATGGGTGGGTATTAGAATTAATTTCAATTTACATCTCGAGTAGGTGGCAAAATGAGTTTCTTCACTAATTAATTTGGTAATAACATATTGGATATGCTGTTATAAAAGCAGCTTACGCAAAGAATGCATGAAAAACAGACAGACAGACTGGGTGCATAATAAATTGCTGAAATGAACTGATGATGTAATGAAAATCGAGTGTTTTTTAACATCCAGCCAGATTTATGAGTGTGTGGGTAAGTTTGCTGACAGATGCTGTTAGAATGTATATTTTTCCTCTGCCAGGGATTTATTGCAACTCTCATTGAATCTAGATTCTGGTTAAAATAAATCTCTATTAAAGAAAAAAAAAACAGAACGATGCTTAATTGATAGGTACCGTGATTGATTATGCTTTCAGGAACACAAGCCCCATGAGAAATAAAAGTTTTTTAACACTTTACAAGCTGACATTCGCACATCAATGAATTTCACTTTGACGCCAAGAGCAAACTGACATCACAAAGACTATAAAGGGCCACTGAAAGTATCTAAAAGTCAGTCGATATTCGCTGAAATGGCTTTTAGTTCCCCTTGTGGTAAATTTCATCAAAGTTTTATGCGGTTTTTGTTTCGTTGTAACATTTCGCTACGCTCGCTCGCAATTTTTCCTGAAAGGCTTACAACTTTGTCGAATCGCGAATATTTTGCGGTTTTGTATATTTGTTTCTTTTTATTGTAAGTTATCGGAAAACTTTTTTTGAAATTCCTATTTGTGACGGAATATCAATTGTAAATATGAACGAGTACTTCTCTGTGACATTTCCAAATTCAAAATTAGAACATTACTTTTCTTTCGTTTTAGGTCGGTGGTGGAGGCGACTGACGTGCAACTGAACATGCGCGTGGGCATACACACGGGGCGCGTGCTGTGCGGCGTGCTGGGGCTGCGCAAGTGGCAGTACGACGTGTGGTCCAATGACGTCACACTAGCCAACAACATGGAGGCCGGCGGGGAGCCTGGGTAAGCTACTGAAACTACTCTTTTAGGTACTCTGAATCGACTGCATTTGTATGACATTTTCATTTTCAGGAAACTTTTTGGTGATGAAATCCTGTTATCCTGTATTACATCAGGGATATTGAGCACGAAGAAATATGTGCTTTATAAATAAAATTAAAGACTACTTTTTTCGCGAGATAATACCTCACGCCAACGAGATGATTAATTTAGCCGCTGGTGAAACCGCGGTGCGGAAACTTAGTAAGAAATATGTATTTTACCTCCACGAGGCGAGCAGCCCGCAAGGCCTCGGTACTCTATCCTGCCGGCGGATAATTTTGCGGGTAGCCTTAATTGGTTACTTCAAACCCAATTAAAAGTCCTAAATATTTCTAGTTTTTCTGTCTACACTGGACCCTGATTATGTTACTTGTTTGGAAGTATTTTGTACGCAGGGAAGCCTTTGAAAAGCCAATTTGTTTTATTTCAGTATTTTCGCAGAACAGATTATTGCCAACGGCGGCAATTCGGGTTCTCAACAAGTACCTTCCCAAACACGTGTATGCCTACCTACACTACACCCTTTTAGATTATTTTTACAATTCAGATTATTTCTGCAATCTCACCCTCGTTCGGAAACACTTGGAGCTAATTCAGAGTTATAAATCTTTCAATATCCTGTACCGAGCCTACCTATTCTCTGTAAAAGGAATAGGTGCGTAATAGATTTATGGTATTCGATTAGACTCGAGTGTTTCGCCCTTATTCCGCAGACCTGAAAAGTCCATTAGTGTAGTCACGCCACAATAGTGCCTAATAGAGAGACTGAAACCTTGAATATTGTATGGAAAAATACGCGTTTGGAATATGTAAGGGTCGTTCACATCGAGATATGAGAAAGTTTGCGGAGAACAGTTAGTTTGCGAAACATTGCTCATCAATAATTCATGTGAATCAATATCCAACTTATAGGCAATATCTTGTGTCTTTTCAGTCGTGTACACATTACGCAAGCCACATTGGACAGTCTGGGGGGTGCGTATGAGGTGGAGCCGGGCCACGGCGCTAGTCGCAACGCGTATCTCCGGGACCACTCCGTGCAAACCTACTTCATCATCCCGCCGCCGAGACGGAGAAAAGTGAGTTATAGCATAGGAGATTATGCGGCCGCGATGCAATTTATAGATAGCAACGTGAGAACTAGGTAATTCTTATTTTTAGACACCGAGTCGATACTCCAGGTAGAGTTTGTAACTGTTTAGTGGCGTCATAAGACTGCGGAATCCGATGTTTAGTATGAAAACAAGGTCGTTATATTCTGTTCTGTTACTGCTCTTTAAGGGTCTATGTGCTCGCGGCAACTGTCCCTTTCAAACCAATGACAGAATGCGCGCTCTGTCCTTTTCTAGCATGGGGCTGTTTCAAGCCGATTTCATATATTTTTGCATATATCTCAATGTATACAAAAAGTATTGAAAAACAGAGTTGATTATGATGTTCTTCATAATTATACGGTGATTTCGATATAACATTTGCTGTTTCTAAGCTCATAGAAATGTCACAGTTGTTCAAATTCGGCATTGAGACGCCAGATTTTCATGATATTTCTGATGATTTCCTGGTGTAATCATAGTATTTTTAGATTATATCTATGAATCTAGTTGTTCTCCATATTTTAGAGAAGCTAACCATATATAGATTTATTGAAAATTCAACTATTAACTATACTAACAAAGTCAAATGCCGGACCGTGTTTAGCCCGATTTAGAGTACTTCCCTCCTTAACGGTCTCACAAATATCGCATCTGTATTTTTTTACAGATGTGCCTATCGTCGGGTGGAGTGTTAGGTACAGGGTCACGCAGAAAGCTCTCCTTCAAGAACGTGTCAAACGTGGTGGTGCAACTGCTGCACTCGATCAAATTCAACGTGGACGTCCCATTTTCAAACATGGCCGCCTCACCTCAGGAGCTCAAGGCCAACGCGGCGAGAAAGGTAAAGAAACTCCACTTACAGATGTTTCCAAAGAGTGTCTCAACCAATTTCTCTACTTTCCGCAAAGTTTGACAAGTTTCGAAGTCTATCTGAGACTACTTGTTCCTTTGTTATGCTATGAAGTGGATCGACGTATTGTTCAGTACAGAACTTATGGAGTACTTTAAACAACTGCAAACTTCGCGACAATAAGTATAGTAGTATCTAGCAAGAGAGAAGGACTTAGAATAGTTTTAGTCGCTAAATATCGGAATTATACCAAAGAACTGGCTTCATAGTATAGTTTTTATTGGACGTGGCTGAACTGCTATCGTCCTCGGCTTTTATCTTTATTACTTACTAATGTCTTCGAGTGAAATATTTTGTCTACGTGAGCCGTCTCTATCTTCAAAGGTAAGTTATCTTTATTTCTTTAAAATATATCTATGAAATATCCACTGTTTGTGTACTTATCCTTTGAGAAATTTTACGTAGCATTGATTATTTTGTGTAAACCTTTAATAATTTGACACTAATACTTTTGGTTTTAGTAGGTAGGTATTTGAGTTTACCAATAGTCGTAATGTATCCCATTTTATGTCGATTAGAAGCTAAATCCACGCCTAGATGCAGGTTTAAGTAGGTAGAGTAAATTATTGTAGTTGGGTTTCGACATACAGATGTTTTATCTCACGTAGTAGGTAGGCGGATTGATCTTACATGTGATTACATATATACCTGTCGTACCTACCTGTACACATACAGATTGTCCTATTTTTATACCTCCCGTAGTTGTTTCCTTACCCTTTTTGTTGAAATGTGAGGAACTTTTCGAGGCCGGCCAAAGTGAGATATCTAACAGCTTTAACTTTGACACGAAATAAAGAAGACGCCGCGCGTTTCGGGCCAAAAATTATTACTAACGTGAGATAAAACAACTGTAGGTTTGCTTTTCGTGCGTATGCAGGTGGTATGTGTGTGTAGGTGCTGGACCTGCGGCGCGCGCTGCACGCGGAGCCGGGCTCGGCGGAGGCGCTGCGGCTGGCGGCGCTGCGGGCCGAAGACGTGAGCGCGCGGGACCCTTCCCCGCACACGCCCCCCGCTGTCGCCCCACACCACCACACCTTCGACGCCGTCATGCAGCACCACGCCCTGCGCACGCTCCCATCGCCCACGGTCGACACGGCCTTAGCACTACACTACATTTAACGATTAATGTGCTGAAGAGGAGTATCGCGCGGAATAAGCCAGAATAACAAATATATTCAGAGAAAATATGAGAATATATTTAGAAACTAAAAATTTAAACCCGTTCAGTATCCTATCCTAAATTCGCGGCTATCAGTGTCACATCACAGATCAAAGATTAGATGAAATTACTATGCCTATCTCATCTATCCTGTATGCTTTTTGAAAAGTCTGTTGGTTAATTCTTCCTGCAAGCGTAGTCCTCTTCAGTTATTTAATCTGTGATTACATCTTACGGCTTTATCTGTGCAAATTCTGCTCTATCTGCAATTTATTTGCGAATTCAATGGAATCAATAGGTAATCCCAAATTCCCAATGCACAGATGGATTCGGAGGTTATACACGCGTACTGCATTATTATACAATGGAATGTGAGCACATGATATCGATCGATTTTAGACTGACGCGATATTGTTTCTAAGACATGTGTGCACGTTCCGATCATGCACTCAAGGGTTGATCTAGAATATGGTTCATTCATTTCCTAGGTCTAGATTAGAAGCAATAAATACAACCATATTTCTATGTCTCCCTCAGTTTTATGACTTTGCGCTTCGATAACTTTGTTCATGGAACGCATTGTGAGATGCCGAATACGATGCGTTCCGTACGTGTGAAATGATAACCACGCTTTAGGATTTCTTAGTAGATTGTTTGGTTTTCGAGTGGTGGTTTTCGACTAAATCTAATGCCGCTTCTTCTTGAGTTTAATGTAGGTTTGCATCAAGCTTTTTCAGATTGTCTGTTATGAGTTTGCGAGGAGAAATATTATGTGTCAGTTGAGTACGTTTACTTTGAAAGTTATATGTGTAAAATGTTCGAGACAGAAGATCGAATCACTTCCTTAGAATGTGTACACGATACCCCGAATGCAACTTCGCACAACAACTGTTCACTGAGAGCACAAACTTCTTCAACTCCAGCACATCTGCGTTTTAGTTGCTGGTTTACAACTCACTTATTTATTTCCAACTTGTTCTAAAGCACTGTGTGTTCGTAAATGGATAGTTTTGTAAAACTTATTGTTTGTGATTCACGTAAAAGTAAATTCGATGTTATATATTAGCGATAATTCGCTACCATCAATAGTTGTACTTCTTATACTCAACTTTGGTTAAATACAACTATTTCAAATGATCGATGATGTGTGGAAGACTGAAATACACCAGCAACTAACATGAGATGTCTGCTCATTATTTTTCAGATTTTCCGACCTTGGACTTTATTTCCTCAACAAATCGCTGAAACAGTAAGCGCAGACGAATGTTGTTCATGTGTATTATTGTTTTCCACTGTTCACCGGGTTACACATTTAATACCCCCACAAAAGTAGGCTTTTATCCACCTTGAGTACTTGTGGATACCCTACGCGACATAGCACCTTTTACACGACAGAATAACAATCAGAAATAAGAAAGTATAGGGTGAAACGTTACGCGTGCACTTGAGACTATCCACTACTTCTTGTTGAATCTATTCTTCTTTGAAAGTTGTCAAGATTGATTGTATACGTTGATATTGTTTTGGATTTTGTTTGAGAATAAAGCCGGCCGCACCGACCTGTGTTTCACTGGCTCGCGCCGCCCGCGACCTCACCCGCACTGGCATGGCATGGCCCAAAGCTAACTTGCATGAACTTAACTTACCCCAACCCCTCATACTATACTAATACTATTTTATAAGTTTTCTGTGCTTTATTACTTCTTGTTCTTAAGTTCTCAGATTGTTAATTTAATTTGCCTTTCAGAAGTAATCAAGCACAAAATAGTTGTAAGACTTGATATCTCAAATATTTTCAATTTCAAGAAATAATTTGATTCATACTTCAATAGTCTTTAACTGTTAGCATTCATTTTAAAAAGTTCCCTATATGTTGAATCTGTAATTTTTATTTACTATACTTCATTTCATTACTATTCTGATAATGTGATGCTGCTTCGGAGACCGGAATCTATGTACTTCTAAGGTCAGTTCAATCTGTTTGGATGGAGCATGGTCGGCATGCAGTGGACCTTGTGTACCCTTCGTCGACCTCTGTGACCCCACCCGGTGTCTAAAATGTACCCTTTTACCCCCCACTGTACAGATCTGTAGGGTGTTAGGTGTTATCGCACAAGGCAGGCCAAGATGGATACTTGTGGGGAAATGTAGAGCCTCTCATAGTTGCGCAAGCAGTTTTATCTTAGAATTTAGAATTATTATATTTTTTTAGATGACTGACTCAACTGCAAGTATCAATCTTGCCCCGCATATTCCGGTGTTAGCTGTAAAATCTTTCCCATACGAAATCCTAATTTCAAACTTGGAATTCGCAGAACAAAGTGACAGAGAAGTTCAAACGGCCTCTGAAAAAGCGTCACTCGTCCGTCTACCACCAGCCC
Source organism: Scrobipalpa atriplicella (assembly GCA_029255725.1). Lineage (NCBI taxonomy): Eukaryota > Metazoa > Arthropoda > Insecta > Lepidoptera > Gelechiidae > Scrobipalpa > Scrobipalpa atriplicella. The sequence continues at coordinate 10,200 of JARACY010001047.1, read as the reverse complement.
ACCAACCGCGTGAACAAGTTCCTGGCGCAGGCGATAGACGCACGCTCCGTGCATCGCGAGAAGGCCACGCATGTACACCTGCTGACTCTCTGTTTCAAAGACTCGGCGAAGGAGGCGCAGGTAAGACTTGTCCATCTACCACCAGCTCACCAACCGCGTGAACAAGTTCCTGGCTCAAGCCATAGAGCCGCGCTCCGTGCATCGCAAGAAGGCCACGCATGTGCACCTGCTCACTCTCTGCTTCAAAGACCCGACTAAGGAAGCACAGGTAAAAACAAATAAAAAACAGATGCAACAGTCTGTGATAACTTGGAGTATTTATCCAACTTCCCATTTGACCGTATGAGTATGACATACACAAAGAACTGTTGTCGAATATGGTATAAATATCATATGGGATACTAGAAGTTTTATCATTATGTTATAGTTCGATTGATTTGACCTATTCAAATTTTACTACATAATAACTGTCTACCTCTACCAGCAGCTACATATAATTTCCAACTTCGAATAGCCAAGATTTCACTTTATATCTATACATTATATAATTGTATCTTTGCAGTACCGAGCATCAACAGACGGCGGCTGGGCCGGTTCCCTGGGCGCTGCATTAGGCGCTTTAGCCGCGGCCGGGGCGCTTCAAGCCGCCATATTGCCTCGCACCACCATCTTGCTACTACTCTTTGTGACTGCATTCGCGTGGTCAGCAGCAGTGCTAGCTTTGACACTGGCTGCTAGGTTGCGGTTTATACCTTGTGATGTGTCGAGACCTTTCGCGCTGAGGAATGCAATTACTACGTTCACGATTGTGCTCGGATATGCTGTTGGGCAGGTCAATGTGGTAAGCAATTGAAAATTACAAAAAAAAAACTTTAGAAAGTATTACCCTTTCTTTATATTGTATTCGATTGTGCAGATTCACGGTCACAAAACCATTCAACGTTACCCTAATTTTATGAATGTTTATTTCAGGTAACATGTCGAGAAGTCGACGTATGCACAAAACTAACACAACACAACTCGACCATAGACGAAATACGAATGCTAAGCGGAGAGATCGCGGCTGCTGTATGGAGTAGCGAAGACCACCGGGCGTGTCCCATACCGCTCTACATCACGTTAGGTTGCTGCCTCAGTATGCTGGCAGTCGCAGTGTTCCTGAGGCTACCCATTCTTGTAAAGGGAATCCTGCTTGCGGTCATGACGGCAGGATACATGGCTGTCATCATGGCGTATCATAAAGACTTGTTCGATTGCTACGATTTGATGACTACGTGAGTATTTATTTTATTTAAGAACGCATAGTCAAATTATAGTCAAAAAGACGTCATTGTTTTTAATGTCATGCTTTAATTTGGATTGATTGAATTTTATAAGGAGAGCTGACCCCGATTGAAACGGGATAAGGCTAGGCCAAGAGGGAGAGAGAGAGCTTTAAATTGGACCCAGTTATATGAACATAGAAACTTTTGCGAGTTGCATACTAAGACTTTCTTCTTGCCTCTGACATCTTTATTGCCTCAAACTTCTTTTGGCGAATGGTGGTAATAATTTTAAACCTTGCTGCATCTAAGAATGCTTCTAAGCTGCTGGTGTTGTTACTTGCAGGCCAACTCCAGTAGGGTCAGCCTACGTGGCGTGCGCGTGGACGCTAGCGCTGGCGCTGGCGGTGCTACTACACGCGCGGCAGACGGAGTGGACGGCCAGGCTCGACTTCCTGTGGCAGGCGCAGGCCAGGGACGAGAAGAGAGACATGGACGCGCTGCAGGTAATTTATTTGCGACAGCTTTGCTCCTTAATCTAGTCAAAGCCAGTGGCGATCAACACAGATTCGAATATGGAGCGAACGAACTCGTTAAAGTCACTGGCAATACTGGAATTTCTACACCCCGCCGACGGAATATAGCAGGCTGCACGGCGCTAGACTTTTCCATTTACACTACTCAGTACTCGGTTTTATTTATCCATAGGCAACACTGTGACGACGACGTTGTTTAGACTACTTATGTTTATGTCTTAGACGAGTTATGTTTGTAAGCGTAATGGCTTTTTTTTTACATCATCATACATCGAGTATTTATTGTAATCTTTCCAGGCTTCAAACAGAAGAATACTGTTCAACTTGTTACCAGCGCACGTGGCGACTCACTTCTTGGACAACCAGTTCAGGACCAACATGGTGAATATTTCTCATGCTTAGCTTACCTACGCTATTTACATTTTTTTATTATTTAAGGGAAGTTACAAATTACTGACTTGGAGGAAATGGAAAGATAAATGAATAAGAAAATTAAAATTTTTTACAATACAAAATTATAGAACAAATTTGTTCGGAGATTGTTTGGAGTTTGGTGATCCACAGTTCACGTTATGATTAGTTTTCATTGTGTATATGTATAGTCTGTAATTTTTAACATTCCTATTATTATTTTTTTATTTTCAAATCTAAATTAATGTTAGTGATATTATCAAATTCTAACTGTTACTGAAAACATAGATATATACATGTAGTTCCTTTATAAGAGTCCCGATATTTTTTCATTACGCTAAATAAATGTCATTTTAATAGGATAAAAAATATGAAAAGAAATGCAATTTTATGAGCTAACTGCTTCGATTTTAATAATATTTTGGGAAATGCTTTTAAGGTTTTAGAGTTTATAATGTTTACTTACATGTTTCAACTCATAGCACTCGCATCGTTTTGCACTAATTATGTATTTGCACTTTGTCACTACGCACTAACCACACATCACTAGCAATAGCAACATTAACCACAACACTAGCGACTCATTCTCACTGGTTTTGGTAACATTTAGTGTTGTGAAGCTTCTTGTCTGTGTGATGCACTTTCACAGATGGATGGGAGAAGTGACAAGATCCCAAGAACACCAGAAATTAAATACTAATTTTGATATAGACTCAGCGCAAATATTCCACATAAAAGACACTTTGAACTGTCCGTTAAGTAAAACACATATTATTTGCCTATTTTCATTAAAAAAATATTTTTGTTCTTTAAGTCTTTTTTTTTTTTTTGACAAACAGTGTTATGTGAAACAAATGAATGAAATATGAAGTTCTTGCAAGTCAAATATTAGTCAAGAAAGTAAAATAAAAGCGACCAATTTTGACAACAGTTTAAAAGTAATTTGAAGAAGTGAAAATCGAAACATCAAGTTCTATTTTTGAATTTTTATCTGAAACCTAATCTAAAGTAAGTACCCCCTCCCCTTATTGTCACTCCCCTACCCTGACGTGTGGCATGGCTTGCACGCTTGCTCGCTGGTTGCCGTTGGTTGCCGCGTGTTGCCGTTGGTTGCCGTGTGTTGCCGTGTGCTGACGATGTAGCGGCGTTGGCAGGACCTGTACCACCAGTCATACCAGCGCGTGGGGGTGGTCTTCGCTTCAATCACCAACTACCACGAGTTCTACATGGAGCTGGACGGGAACAACCAGGGGATGGAGTGTCTCCGGCTGCTCAATGAGATCATTGCTGACTTTGATGAGGTGAGCAACTGTTTAATTTTTGAAAAGTTAGTATGCCTATTTTCTTTGGGTTTCTTTGCTGTATAAAAAAAATTGTTTTAATTTCATGACTTTAAATTATTCTGACTTAAGGGAAACTGGCCCTTAGGAAAATCGGTTCATTGCGGAACCCATAACGGTTCGCAAATAAAATCGACCTAACATCAATATTATTTTTTCTTTTTTGCTTCTTCCACACTGCTATTTAATGAAATTAATACTAACGCAATCTTCAGAAACCTAACGAAAATTATATATTCCAGCTATTAGGCGAAGACCGTTTCAGCGCGATAGATAAGATCAAGACGGTAGGATCCACTTACATGGCGGCGGTCGGCCTTATTCCTGACAAGAAGATGATGGACGAAAACAGCGCCAAGAAACACATGGCCACTCTAGTAGAGTTCGTGTTCGCCATGAGGGATAAACTCAAGGATATCAATGACAACTCGTATAACAACTTCATGCTTAGAGTTGGTAAGTACCTAATTTTTTGAAGCTAGGTTTTTCAGCTGGAATACAGGGAGTAAAAAAAAACGATGACCCAACTTTAGGGTGTGAAGGTACCCATGAAACTGAACAACTTTTCTCAAGGAACATAGTATAGGTAGGAAACAAAAATGGCCCTCCCATACAAACGATAACGATCTTAGCACCTCGTGTTAATTTGTATGGAAGGGAAATTTTTTTTTCATATTTCGACCTATGTTTCTTGGGGACAGTTGTTTTTTTTCATGGGTAGATTCACACGCTGAAGTTTAGTCAAAAATTTTTTTTACTCCCGGGAGAAAGGAATAAAACATGCTTTCGTCGTAATTTCAGGAATCAACCTCGGTCCAGTGGTCGCCGGAGTGATCGGTGCCAGAAAACCACAATATGACATTTGGGGTAACACAGTGAACGTAGCGTCTCGAATGGACTCCACAGGTCTACCGAACCACACTCAAGTCACAGAAGAAGTCTATCAAGTTCTAAAAGATATGCCGTATCAGTTCGTATGTAGAGGGAAAGTCAAGGTGAAAGGAAAGGGGGAAATGACGACGTATTTCCTCACGGATAGAGCGCCGGCGAATGGAGGTAGCAATACGAATCCGTCTAACGGTCCAACGTCGACTCCGCCGACGGCTTACGGAGGCGTCGCGACCCCTCTGGCGATGTTACAGAACTCGGCCAGGCGAGCCGCCGCGCAGCCGACCAGGCTTCCACCATTGAGGGAAACATCTGTCGCTGAAAACGAACCGCTTCTTCCATCTAACGGCCACAACCAGAGCAATGGCAATAACCATAAAGGAAGTAAAGGACGGAGAAATAAAGAGCTTGAAGAAACGCCTCCACCGCCCCCGCCGCATGGCGTGTCGAACCCGAGGTGGCCGCCGCCAAGAGCGCTAGTACCTCCCTGGCCGCGCCCACAAGAGCCACGCCCCCCTGCTGCACATAAGAGAAGACCACCGGCTAGACTTCCTCGTCCACGGTCGAGCGAAAGCTTGCCTCTAGCACGAAGTCCTCGAGTACATTCATCTGCAGATGAGCTCAGTTCCCTAACACGCTCCCCGAGCCTCAGCTCCTCTGATGAGAGCTATTCCAGAACAACTGACGCATCCCCCTCCCCGCCCCGCCCGCAGGCCTGGCCCAACCGGCAGCAACGCGTCGAACCAAGCCCATACGACTACCCGCCCATTAGAGCTAAACCTACACCTAATAATATTAGCGATATCTATGCGAAACATAACAAACTAAACAAGAAACCTTCTCTCGACGACAAGTTCCTCGATGCCTTCCAGAAAGAGGAGGACAAACTGCAGAGGAGCATAATTAACATGCTTCAAGCGTCCGCGAAACGAGACAGCTGCAGTCAGACCGATAAGAAAGATGTAAACAGGGTGACGCAAAGAACGAATTCCTTCTCGAGTTCGGGAAGCAGACCGAACAACTTGAAGCACCTGAACCATGACGGCAGGGAAGTGTTCACTAAGCGCAGTCCGACGGATGTAGCCTGTGTTCCGCCCTTCGAGAGAGAGATTCAAAGACTTCTCGACGATAAGAATCTTATCAAGAGCAACCCGCCGCTCGCGGAACGAAAGGAATTGAAACTTGAGCTTAGGGGTCAGAACCCGGCTTTAGAGCCTGTGAGGAGTTGTAATAACAACAGCAGTCCTCTGCACGCTGTGGGGTTGGCAGCGATCACGCAGCTGGCGCGGCAGGACGCGGCCAGTCCGGGGCGCGTGTCGCAGCAAGCCGCGTCGCCGCTTAGGCCCACGGCCAACGAGTTCCCTGGGGTCCTACCCACGGACGTTGTAGTCGAATTACCATCGCCTGCCAACTCTAGAGAGCAACTTAATTCAAGGTAAGTTTCAATTTGATAAAGCTATTAGTTAGATTGAAGGTAAGAGAGTTTTCTCATATGAAGTTTTATTTTGCAGTCCACCTTGTGAAAGGAAATCGGATAAATCTACAGAACAAGAAAAAGAGGAGAAAGAAATACAGGAACGACTTCAGAACCGGGTAAGTTAGATGATCGAAAGCAGTACGTATTAAGTAGGTCCCTGTTGACAAATGATCGTTGACTAATTGTGACATTTTTGTAGGTGACCACTTCGAATCACAGAGAAATGGGTATCTACGGTGAAAGTCAGTCGGAATGGAGCTCGTCGTGTTCGGAGGGCGAGGGCGACGGCGACGGCGTGCACCCGGAGAGCACCGGCTACACCACCGACGACCCCGCGCTCGAGAACGTCTCCATGTTGAACGAAGCGGGTTTGACAGACGCTGAAGCAGCCCTTAGCGATGTTAATTCCTGCTACTTTGACCGCGACGATGACGTTTCCTCTCGCGCGTCTTCCCGTCTGCTCGACTCCGAAGCGCTGGTATCTTTAGAATCCCTTAGCGCCATCTACGATTCCGATGAACCAGCCCATCGCTACTTGGCGAACATTCGCACCGTCAGCGAGTCTATAACGCGCAACTTCGGCCAGCCCGCCCATGTAACTGACGGCGAAAGCGACGTCTGATATGTGATATGACGACATTATTTTGTGATTTAAATTGTGTCCTCGTAAGTGTTGTGTCTTTTTGAACATTATAGTGTACTCTCTTCGAGGATTAAAATTTTTGTGATCGAACTAGAAATCTCACTAGAAACTCTCATGACAGTGATCCCAAAGAAACGCACGAGGCTGCGAAGGTAGCGGTTTGGCTCTCTAACTGAGAAGTAATGATGAATACTCATTCGTTGGTTAATTTTGAATAAGTTTTTGGGTGGAAACGGTGAAAAGAGTCTTGGAAAGTTTTCATCATTGCTATTTATAATGCTAACGTGCCTGATTTAGAACTGACTATTGTACTGGATGTGTAAATTTTGTCGATATGTATGTACCTACGATTATTATGATATTCTATGTACAGCCGAAAGTGCCATGTGATGGCTTCACGCATCATCTAGGAGTATTCAATGATCTCTACAATTTATAAGGTGCTCTGAATTTAGTAATATGTGCGGTTCGTCTTGTGATATGTGGTATAGAATTCGATCGACCAATTTGTAACGTCAATGTTTAAGTCTCAGGGCTGGACCCTACGCTGTATCTAGATTGTTCACGAACAATCTCCGAACAAATTTGTTCTATAATTTTGTATTGTAAAAAATTTTAATTTTCTTATTCATTTATCTTTCCATTTCCTCCAAGTCAGTAATTTGTAACTTCCCTTAAATAATAAAAAAATGTAAATAGCGTAGGTAAGCTAAGCATGAGAAATATTCACCATGTTGGTCCTGAACTGGTTGTCCAAGAAGTGAGTCGCCACGTGCGCTGGTAACAAGTTGAACAGTATTCTTCTGTTTGAAGCCTGGAAAGATTACAATAAATACTCGATGTATGATGATGTAAAAAAAAAGCCATTACGCTTACAAACATAACTCGTCTAAGACATAAACATAAGTAGTCTAAACAACGTCGTCGTCACAGTGTTGCCTATGGATAAATAAAACCGAGTACTGAGTAGTGTAAATGGAAAAGTCTAGCGCCGTGCAGCCTGCTATATTCCGTCGGCGGGGTGTAGAAATTCCAGTATTGCCAGTGACTTTAACGAGTTCGTTCGCTCCATATTCGAATCTGTGTTGATCGCCACTGGCTTTGACTAGATTAAGGAGCAAAGCTGTCGCAAATAAATTACCTGCAGCGCGTCCATGTCTCTCTTCTCGTCCCTGGCCTGCGCCTGCCACAGGAAGTCGAGCCTGGCCGTCCACTCCGTCTGCCGCGCGTGTAGTAGCACCGCCAGCGCCAGCGCTAGCGTCCACGCGCACGCCACGTAGGCTGACCCTACTGGAGTTGGCCTGCAAGTAACAACACCAGCAGCTTAGAAGCATTCTTAGATGCAGCAAGGTTTAAAATTATTACCACCATTCGCCAAAAGAAGTTTGAGGCAATAAAGATGTCAGAGGCAAGAAGAAAGTCTTAGTATGCAACTCGCAAAAGTTTCTATGTTCATATAACTGGGTCCAATTTAAAGCTCTCTCTCTCCCTCTTGGCCTAGCCTTATCCCGTTTCAATCGGGGTCAGCTCTCCTTATAAAATTCAATCAATCCAAATTAAAGCATGACATTAAAAACAATGACGTCTTTTTGACTATAATTTGACTATGCGTTCTTAAATAAAATAAATACTCACGTAGTCATCAAATCGTAGCAATCGAACAAGTCTTTATGATACGCCATGATGACAGCCATGTATCCTGCCGTCATGACCGCAAGCAGGATTCCCTTTACAAGAATGGGTAGCCTCAGGAACACTGCGACTGCCAGCATACTGAGGCAGCAACCTAACGTGATGTAGAGCGGTATGGGACACGCCCGGTGGTCTTCGCTACTCCATACAGCAGCCGCGATCTCTCCGCTTAGCATTCGTATTTCGTCTATGGTCGAGTTGTGTTGTGTTAGTTTTGTGCATACGTCGACTTCTCGACATGTTACCTGAAATAAACATTCATAAAATTAGGGTAACGTTGAATGGTTTTGTGACCGTGAATCTGCACAATCGAATACAATATAAAGAAAGGGTAATACTTTCTAAAGTTTTTTTTTTTGTAATTTTCAATTGCTTACCACATTGACCTGCCCAACAGCATATCCGAGCACAATCGTGAACGTAGTAATTGCATTCCTCAGCGCGAAAGGTCTCGACACATCACAAGGTATAAACCGCAACCTAGCAGCCAGTGTCAAAGCTAGCACTGCTGCTGACCACGCGAATGCAGTCACAAAGAGTAGTAGCAAGATGGTGGTGCGAGGCAATATGGCGGCTTGAAGCGCCCCGGCCGCGGCTAAAGCGCCTAATGCAGCGCCCAGGGAACCGGCCCAGCCGCCGTCTGTTGATGCTCGGTACTGCAAAGATACAATTATATAATGTATAGATATAAAGTGAAATCTTGGCTATTCGAAGTTGGAAATTATATGTAGCTGCTGGTAGAGGTAGACAGTTATTATGTAGTAAAATTTGAATAGGTCAAATCAATCGAACTATAACATAATGATAAAACTTCTAGTATCCCATATGATATTTATACCATATTCGACAACAGTTCTTTGTGTATGTCATACTCATACGGTCAAATGGGAAGTTGGATAAATACTCCAAGTTATCACAGACTGTTGCATCTGTTTTTTATTTGTTTTTACCTGTGCTTCCTTAGTCGGGTCTTTGAAGCAGAGAGTGAGCAGGTCAATGTGGTAAGCAATTGAAAATTACAAAAAAAAAACTTTAGAAAGTATTACCCTTTCTTTATATTGTATTCGATTGTGCAGATTCACGGTCACAAAACCATTCAACGTTACCCTAATTTTATGAATGTTTATTTCAGGTAACATGTCGAGAAGTCGACGTATGCACAAAACTAACACAACACAACTCGACCATAGACGAAATACGAATGCTAAGCGGAGAGATCGCGGCTGCCTGTATGGAGTAGCGAAGACCACCGGGCGTGTCCCATACCGCTCTACATCACGTTAGGTTGCTGCCTCAGTATGCTGGCAGTCGCAGTGTTCCTGAGGCTACCCATTCTTGTAAAGGGAATCCTGCTTGCGGTCATGACGGCAGGATACATGGCTGTCATCATGGCGTATCATAAAGACTTGTTCGATTGCTACGATTTGATGACTACGTGAGTATTTATTTTATTTAAGAACGCATAGTCAAATTATAGTCAAAAAGACGTCATTGTTTTTAATGTCATGCTTTAATTTGGATTGATTGAATTTTATAAGGAGAGCTGACCCCGATTGAAACGGGATAAGGCTAGGCCAAGAGGGAGAGAGAGAGCTTTAAATTGGACCCAGTTATATGAACATAGAAACTTTTGCGAGTTGCATACTAAGACTTTCTTCTTGCCTCTGACATCTTTATTGCCTCAAACTTCTTTTGGCGAATGGTGGTAATAATTTTAAACCTTGCTGCATCTAAGAATGCTTCTAAGCTGCTGGTGTTGTTACTTGCAGGCCAACTCCAGTAGGGTCAGCCTACGTGGCGTGCGCGTGGACGCTAGCGCTGGCGCTGGCGGTGCTACTACACGCGCGGCAGACGGAGTGGACGGCCAGGCTCGACTTCCTGTGGCAGGCGCAGGCCAGGGACGAGAAGAGAGACATGGACGCGCTGCAGGTAATTTATTTGCGACAGCTTT
>JARACY010001046.1:0-68010 GCA_029255725.1 Scrobipalpa atriplicella | reverse complement strand
ATGTGTGATTTTATGTATGAAGGACATAAATGTGTTTTGTGACATTGTGCGGAACCATTTCGCTAGCTTAAAGCTAAATTATTATTTAATCCAGGTTTTACCGTCCGATAGCAAATTCAATTTATTTTATTTTATTCATCAATTTTTTATTAACTTATATAATTAGGTACGTAGTTAGGTACTGATTATTAGGATGTACAGGAAATACGTATCAATGGTATGTCTGGTAATATAGGTAATTTTAGTACCCGTAACTAAGGAACTACTTCTGTAACTAAGGAGGTACTTCCATGCTGGACTGGGAGAGATAGAAAAACATAGAATGTGCCAGCTGCATCTCCTCCCGGGCATGCTGTAAAAATTAGCTAAGGGATCCGAGGGTTTCAGTATTGTAATTTAGGCGATGGGCTGACAACCTGTCACTATTAGCAATATATAGATCTATAATAACCCTCAAAACTTGTCAGACGTGGCGGAACGACCTTTGTTTAGGTCGTTTACGCTCTGCCTACCCCATTAGGGATAAAGGCGTGATCTTGTGCGTGCGTGCGTATTTTCTATAGTGAACAACAAAACTATTAAAGACAATCATATCAATCTACTAGGTGTATGTAATTAAAATGCTTATAAATAAAATCTAGTCATAATTTCTTAGGCCCGTATTTATAATCAGCTCTCAAGAGTGACAGCGAGTTTGAGTTCGTATATCAGAAATGTCATTCCAGTACAAAATTACCTGTCAAATTCGCACTCAGTATTGCTCTCAATCTTGAGATCGCTTTATAAATACTTATCTAAATGCTGAAGTCAGTAGGACCTACATCTACAATCAGATCTTTATTAAAACACGTATGTAAATATGTAGGTATGCTATAGGAACAGATGTGCTGAATACAGTGATTTTATCACGTTCATCGAGCACTTCTTTAGATGTGATCAATAAAACATTGTTTTTATTATCATTCAAATCGAAAAAAGAATTTGTGACCGATTATTCAGATTTATGTGAACTATTAAACTAAGTATGACGATATAACTAGGTACTAACCATTAGATAGGTAGGTACTTGCTACAATAATGTAATTGATTTGTTAATTAAGTAAATATAATAATATTAAGATGAGAGCAAAACGTATAAGCAATATACATCTGCTATCCTCAAATGTGATGATAGCAAAAAACAGAATCATAACTTTTTTAGGAACAACATTTGCTAACTGGCAGCATGGCGATTTTTTAACCTTTAAAAAAAATAATAATGCGAGGGCGGGGGCGCGCGGACGCCCACCCGGCCTGAAAGCTTCCAAATTCAAATCGCACAAAATACGCGACGCTCGAGAGCAGGTATAAAAGTAAGACACGTGGCGGCACGGCCATCAGTCGTGAGACGAACGCTGCCTTGCACGCACGCCGCTCTACACTCTGTGCGTCACATCGTAAATAAGATCGATACATTTTCTCTACTTCCCGATATTTGGATTGACATCATCATGGACATCAAAGTTTTGGACCCCACCGGCATCTACTGATTTCATCTTCGAGTTATTGAAGAAATTCTGCGAATTTTCGTAATTTTTTTGAAGAATACGAAATATTTTGAAATTGCCAAAATGTTTGGGTTGGATCCTACCGGAGTCTACTGATCGTCCAAGTGCTTCATATTGTCATCAATATCATCAGTCATCCATTTATCAAGATGTTAGTGCTCGATCCTACTGGTGTCTACTGAATTTTCTCTAAGTTCCTGATAAAATCAGCATTTTCTCCAAGTTCCTGAAAAAAATCCGCAAAAATGTTCGTGTTGGACCCGACCGGAGTTTACTGAAGATTTGTGAAAATTGTGAAAAAGACTCTAAAGTGCTTCAAAATGTTCGTTCTCGACCCCACTGGTGTTTACTGAAAAGACTGTAGTTTAAGTGTTAAGTGACTGAAGATGGCCATTTTAGACCCTACCAACGTGTACTAGGTCAACATAAAATGGCTTTCTCTTTAGACCCTACGGGGATTTATTAGTTTTTAAGTAGCAAAATGTTTCCGGACTGAGGTCTGTAGTACTGTTTTTTGCATTTATTAGTTCTTTCCAATATGTTATCTCCCCGCTCAACCCGGCACAACCTCATTTCCGTCAGCCGAACAGAGGTGTCGGCGAACAGGAAGAAAAGGAAAATTTCCGATGACGTCATAAAATGAGCTTTTATTTGTACATAGTGAACCAAAGACTGCATCGTTGCCCGAACAACAGAACTGTTGGTCCGTATTAATAGTTTTCTAGTGCAAGACTTAATAATTGTTACTTCCTTGTGAACTTAAATGTCGGCTTCACGTCTAGGATCGGTCTATGCTTACGGCCTGCGCTCTACCGATTAATGAAGTTACCTTAAAATAAGTGATTATTTATTACTAACTAAGTAGATTAATTTAGTTGATTTTTTATGGGAAATGTTTATTGTTTGACTTGATATTTCTGTGTCTAGTTGATTCCTTGCATTTCGTGTACCATTGCATTTTTTTCCTCTTTGGCAGTGATGATATACTCTTGTAAAATAATAAGACTGTTAGAATACTCCAGCTGATATTGTTGCTGATCGCATTGAAAAATGTAGAATAAAATATGTCTTAAAAATTATTTACCGTTTTTATTGAATTTATGCCCCCTTTTCCCAACACTATTAAAACCTCACACTCAAAAATCAATCACACGCATACACGCACAAAGTAACTTAAGTTAGTTCAATAAAAAGTTATGACAGAATATTTTTTAAAGTAAAATAAAAGGGAGAGAGGCCTTTGCCCTGCAGTGGGACACCACAGGCTCTTAAATAATAATAATAAAATTAAATATTGCTTTCAAAAATTAAATATTTTTTCTCAAAATTTTATGATAAGCTACTACAATTTGTGTTTGTTGTAAACTAAATAGTAGTCTTTAAGTTAAAGAATCATAAAATGTTAACATATTTTTTAACTATTTTCTAAAAACTATAGTAGTACTCTACTTTGCTGATAATATGTTACCAGTAGTTACTGTATTACAACTTCATTGAGAAAATTACATCAGCCCGCATAGAGTAAGGCTGTCTGAAGGATGTTAGTGAATGGAGCAGCACTATACATACATATACACATACGTGGTGAGTACCTATTATTATATGTCACCGTAATATTGTATCGTTAGATTATAATCTATCTGAGGAAATTTATAAACTAACCTAACCTACCGATAGCTTATAAACTGACGAGTAAGTTTGTAAACTAACAGATGTTACAATTTTACGCTGACATATATATGTAAGTATTAGAACAAGCTAATAGTATAGAAGTACATTCCTGAGACTTTTTCTAAATATTGGATTCTTGAGATTAATGAAATTTAAGGCTCGTAACGACTAAATAAATAAAAAAAAACCTAGCATAAATTGTTCATCTGGGAATCGAACCCAGGACCTCCGGATCGAGAGCCCATGGCTCAGACCACTAGACCACGGAGGCAGTTGAATCTTCTATCTGCAGTGACTGAATTATAGGAACACTTTTTAAAATGCAATTTACAAATACATATAGGTATATATAATATACATTGCGTTGTCAGTTCGTCGATAAATGCTCCTAGTATCATAATAGCCAATCAAGCACGCAGTGAACATCAACTTGTACCTTATAAATTGAAGTTTTATGAACCGGTCATTACTCCTTCAAGGCCAATCGTATACTGACCGATATAGTTAGTATATTGTGATGACAATTCCAATATTGTTATTGGTTATTGTGATAACATAACCACCGCCTTTGTTAATTTATATAATAAAATAACCACGGTTTTACCCACGACAAAATGAGTTTCCCGAGATATCTTGGGTATAAAATATGTTTCCTTTTTGTTAAATCCGAATAGCAGTAACTAAATTGATTATATCATTTATACATTTAAATATGGATAGGTATAGTATACAATTATTTTCTAAAATTTAATGTCAACTTATTTATGGCTGATATAAGACAGTTATATAGTTATAACAACATGATCTTACTTCTTACTTCCATGCTGGACTCTCTCGGGCATACTGTAAAAATCAGCTAAGGAATTCGAGGGTTTCAGTATTGGAATTTAGGCGATGGGCTGACAACTTGTCACAATATACACATCTGTCTAGAATAACCCTCAAAACTTGTCAGACGTGGCGGAACGACCTTTGTTTAGCTCGTCTACACTCTGCCTACCTCTTTGGAGATAAAGGCGTGATTATAATGTATGTATGTTAAAATGTATAATTTTATTTCACAAAATCTTAGCAGCTCAGTTCACCATTCATAAGAGTTTTACTCTACCATAACCACGGTTTCTCTACTAAAGTTCCCATTCAGTCTTCAGATTGCAACTCAGCAAGTAAACGTAATGACCGAGTAAGTGACCGGGTGCAGGTGTCAACTCGGCTGAATCAGGTGGACGAGCGTCTGTCTCTAGAAAAAAAAAACAAAAAAAAAAAACAAGAAGGCAAAAGACACAAGGCTTCAAGGCCTAGACTCCACCTGCTGACACTGGCTGGTTCGAACACAATTTGTGGAATAATAAAACGAATTTATTTTTAAAATTTATTTCGCTGTGTGCTCGGATGTTCGATGTTTAAACGTTAAGGTTCGTTATTCAATATTAATTGGGTACTTGACTGGGTAGCTTAAAAAATTCAAAACGTTTATACTTAAAACTAATGGCTAAAAATATTGTGGATTTCATTCATCATTAAAAAAAAATGCACATTTAGATTTTAATAATCGAATTAAAAGTATATATAAGTTATTGATTTGATTAGTCAATATTTACTAAAATGTGACGTCATAATTTACTACTTTCATACAAAAAAGCGTTTTTGACATTTCATAAAAAGTTGCTGATTTGACTAGTTGGAAAGTAGCCAATTGCATAATTTATTAATTTTCTTGTTCTTCCTCTTCTGTTGCATAGCATTTTGAATCAATGAACGAACTGAAAAAAAAATCAAATCTCAGTTATGTTTTTTCCAACGGTAGTTTTTTCCGTACCTCTAATCTGGTATTTGTGACGATTACTGAAGATGGATTAACGTGCCCTCCGACGAAAAAAATCATCAAACAGGTGATCAGCTTGCATTGTGCTAATATAAAAGAGTACCGATCTCACTAAATATCAATATTGTTTCGCCTAAATATAATTTTAACTAATTATGCTAAACTATTCTAATGTTTTTTTATGTTTATAATAAAAATTCTAATTTGAATTAAGTCTTATTTAGTCTAATCAGTCACAAAGCATACTGGATTATAAAAAAAAAAATACTTTTACCATATTTAACCTGTGAATACTACAATAAAAGTATGGCATAGTTATTTGATAAAATAATACATATACATACATACATATACTATCACGCCTGTGTCCCTGATACCTATATACCTACCCCGGTAGAGCGTCAACGACCCAAACAAAGGTCGTTCCGCCACATCTGATAAATTTTGAGGGTTGTTTAAGATAGATCTGTATATTGCTGTAGTGACAAGTTGTCACCCCATCGCCTAAATTACAATGTACTAAACCCTCGAATCCCTTGGCTGGTTTTTATAGCTTGCCCGGGAGGAGATGCAGCTGGCACATTCTTTTTCCTATCGCTCCCAGTCCAGCATGGAAGTTTGATAAAACATTTTTAGTACTTTGATGGCGTAGAAAGTGACTACCGCGTCTAATGTCTACGTTACTACGCCGTAGCAGTAATACACTTAAATTTCTTCTACAAACAAATATACAGGGCGAAAATTCTTATATTTCAAAAAAGCCTGAGACTGATTTTACCCATGAAATTTACCGAGTTTCTAAGGAACTTAAGTTGAAATACAACAAAAGAAATTGGACTTCCCATGCAAAACGGTGTCAGCAGCGGCTCGGGTAGGTAATTTTGTATGGGAGGGCCTGATTCTTTTTTCATATTTCGACTTTTATGTTCTTTAGGGAAAAGTTGTTCAGAAGATTTTTTACATTCGGTACCTAAATGGGTATATCTTTACAATAAATTCATAATAGAATATATATAGGACTTAAACCGCGTGTTAAACAGATAACTACCTCGGCTCAGTAACACGAATAGCAATGGCTTGCTAAACTGCGTTTATGTTTGCTTAATTTAATTCCCTCAGACCGCAGGCGCAGTGAGATAGTGTTTTATTAGATACCATTACTCAGAAATTGGATAGGTATGCGTTAGGGAGAGGTTAGATCGACGAGAAAAAAAATTGATAGTGGTCGTTACAAAAACCATGCCAGAGGCCCATGTAGCATAACAACTAATCAAATAAAACAAACTAATTAGTATCAATAACAACTAAGAAATACTTAGTCGGCTAAAAACTCTGACACCGGGGTTCGTCGGGTTGCTCGTCGACTAGAAAACACACTCAAAAAGGCCGTTATTAAATAACATCCAAAGTTAGCTAATTATATGAAAATTAATCTAGGTACCTAGGTAGGGGCATGGCATTTAGGAAGCAGTGCGGCGCCGTTGCGTCGCCGATGCACCGATTTTGTATGTAATTTACGTCTGCGCAGCGCAGCTTGATTTGAAGTTTCTATACAAAAACGACGCACCGGTGACGCACCGGCACCGCACCTCTTCCTATTTGCCATGCCCCTTAGTGTGTTCTAAGTACAAATATTTTACAAAGTGTTGGTATTTAGAGGCGGATAGCGACAAGGATCCAGCGATCTATTGGACAATTACGATTATGACATTCACCATGGGAATACCCACAACTAGGTATTACAACCACATTACAACAAACTTATTGTTCAACATGATAATAATAATAATAATAAATGCATATTTATAGTGTCACATTACTCATATTAAAGTTGTTTAAAAGGGCCTCTACGTGTTGGCTTTGGCCCCACGCACGCCTCCCAAAAGTCCGGGACTCTATAGTCCCGAGATAATGGTAAAACATACATAATAATATTAATAAATGCATATTTATAGTGCATCATATTTGACAGATTTCAATAATAATAATAATAAATGCATATTTATAGTGCATATTTTATAGTGCATATGATATAGTGCCGTTAAGTGTCCCACTGCTGGGCAAAGGCCTCTCTCCTCTCCCTCCATAACTCCCTATCCTGCGCCTCTTCCGGCAGTGGGACACTTAACGGCTACATTAGATTAGATTAGATGATATAGTGCATATTTGACAGATTTCAATACTTTTCAGGGAGATAGATACCTACATACTGACTATCACGCGTGTATCCCTAATGGGGTTAGGCAGAGTGTCAACGACCCAAACAAAGGTCGTTCCGCCACGTCTGACAAGTTTTGAGGTTTGTTTAAGAGAGATCTTTAGTATATTGCTGTAGACAGGTTGTCAGCCCCTCGCCTAAATTACAATATACTGTAAAAATAAATTACTACAAACCCTCGAATTCCTTAGCTGGTTTTAGCATGCCCGGGAGGAGATTCAGCTGGCACATTCTATGTTTTTCTATCGCTCAGTCCAGCATGAAAGTTTTCAGGTTTCAGGAAGATATTGGGGGTGATTCGGATGCGCACAAAATTACTTATCTTGACTAAGGCCCGTATTTATAATCAGCTCTCAAGAGTGACAGCGAGTTTGAGTTTGAATCAGAAATGTAATTTCAGTACAAAACGGCCTGTCAAATCCACACTTAATATCGATCTCAAACTTGAGATCGCTTTATAAATACGAGCCTTAAATAGTCACTTGTCAGATTCAGATTCGATTTGTTAGATTAATTTTTCAAACATTTTCTTTCCTTGTATTTTATTTTCTATAGAAAGGGGCGAATACATTTTTTGTTATAACTATCGTTTATCTGATAAGATTAAATATTAAATAAGAACATTTTGATTGGTGTTTAGGAAATACCACACTATTATTTTTGTCATCAGGAAAATACCTGTCATTGAGTAGGTATTTACCCATTGTATTGTGTTAGATAAAAAGTTTAAACAAGGTATCGGAAATCACATTTTCTAGGTTTGTTGCCATCTTGAGGAAAATTAAAGGAAACTAAGCCACTTATTAGTATTTCCGATTTTTTGTGCTGATAAATTTTCCCATAAATTAATAGGTTGGTATCTAAAACTTTTATTACTATCAATATTTGTGAAATTTGGCCACTGACAGCGCTATTTTATATTCTACTTAGAACATGAAATAATTCAAAAAATATTATGGAATACTTATTTAATACAAATGTTAATCTAACACTTATTTAATTAAGTAAGTAGAATACCTATCAGACGTGAATATCGATATAAATCGGAAAGATACAATTTAAACAATAGTCTACGTAGTGTAATTACTAGAAGGTAATTTGATACCACTTACTTCCATGGTGGACTGGGAGTGATAGAAAAACGTAGAATGTGCCAGCTGCATCTCCTCCCGTGCATGCTGTAAAAACTAGCTAAGGGATTTGAGGGTTTCAGTGTATTGCAACTTAGGCGATGGGCTGACAACCCATCACTATAGCAATATACATAATCATCTGTAATAACCCTCAAAACTTGTCAGATGTGGCGGAACGACCTTTTGGGTCGCTCTGCCTACCCCATTAGGGATAAAGGCGTGATTTTATGTTATGTATGTATGTACTTACCGGTACCTTCAGTTTTGTATCAAAATATTTTGTAACATTTACGGACTTCCGTTAACTGTTATGAACAGTTTTAATCTGTTTTGTAATTGATAGGAAAAACTGTTAGAAACAATAATGTCAACGGTTCTAACTGTTGTTGATAAAATATTTTCAAAAATTTGGTAATTTCAGTAAAAATAATAGCAAACTTTTAAAAACAAATTATATTAGATTCAAAAAGTAATTTCTATATAAATTTATTGACTTGCGTATACACATACCTTCTTTTATTTATGATCTTTTGTTTTCAGTTCATTATGATTTACGATATACTTACATAATATCTATATACGTTTGCTTGTACTTACGTACGTGTATATTGCGTATTCGTGTCGTTTAAGTAATTCAGAGAAACATACGTAGGTATATTTTAAAATAACACCACTACTGTATACATAAATATAACTTGGGCATCTAGTACACAAGTAAAAAATATTTTAGACAAATAGTTTTATTTTTCTATTTTGGCTACATTCAGCGATTTGACTTTAAATTTTTTTTTACTCCTTATACTATAAATAGCCTAACCCAGATTGTCAACCATGACAGCAGTGCAGTGGTGTAGCGACTAGCTGCGCGGGCGCCGCGCGGTGAAAACCCGGAAAACGTGACACCGCCTTTCACTCACGCGATCGGGAAAACTTTGCACCAACTAGCTATAGTTACTAGCTGCAATGTAGCGGACGGACAGCTTAACATTCTAGATGTTTCTTTTTCATTTCTCATACTCGGAAAGTAGTGTTGTTTTGATCTGACTATTGGGTGGAAGATGCTGCTTTCCTTTCACAGGGAAGGAATAACTCATACAAATTTCATCCCCACCCTAGGGCGGGAATGAACTTTAAAAATAGAACTGCTTGAATTGCTGTCAGCTGTGAAGACTTTTTGTCGAAATGTCGTGACTTTTTAACCAGCTAGTGTCACTGGCCAGTGTGAATTTAGCGCAAACTTGCGATGCGAGTGCCGCGACAAAATTAAAAAATAATAATTAAAAAGTCAACACAAATTGGCGGGATAGTAAAATCTGTTCTTTTATGTATCTGTGACGGATTTTTTGTATTAACAACTAGTTTTATTTTCCTCATATTCTAAATGAAAAGTAGAGTCATTGCCACGGGTAGAAGAATCAATTCCTCTCGGACTATAGCCGCCCTCGCTGCGCTCGGGCGTCTAACTACCTCGGGAATTGATTCTCTTCCACCCTAGTCTATGAATCTACTATAGTTGTTTACTTCTACGAAGTTCTTTAATTTTGAAAAAACATGGAATATTTACTAAGATCTTGTTTTTTTTTAAATACTGTAAATGAAATAAAATAAAAATGACACCTGACGCTGATACAGCTTGTATGAGAAGGCTAAATTTTTGATTCAGGTTTAGACTCGTATTTATAAAGCGATCTCAAGATTGAGAGGTTGATTGAGAGCAATATTAAGTATGGATTTGACAGGTCGTTTTGTACTGAAATGACATTTCCGATACGAATTAAACTCATCCATCTTGAGAGCTGTTTATAAATACGCCTTAGACCTATGTTCCTTGGGAAATGTTGTTCAATTTCATGGGTACGTTCACACTAAGGTTGGCTAATTTTTTAACTCCCTGTATACGCGAATAAACAGAAATACCTCCTTACTTAATTTTAATTTAATTTCTTCAGACAAATAAGATTACGCCTAATCTGCCTGTCAGTTAAAGTATCACTTCCGTAGGTCAGCTGGAAGAAATTTCTTAGTAGAAATAAGCTGTACCTGTTGTGTCGTTTCTCATTGTGTATTGTATTTCTCATGTTACTTGTGTACAATAAATAAATAAATAAGATTATGTAGGTAGTAGGTATAGAATGCAACTAAAAGAAAGGTTTTCGTATACAAAACGTATGCATAGTAAGTAGAGCAAGTTCAATGCACTGACACGAACCAAAACCCCTGCAAATCTACTTTCACATCTCTATACAGGGTGTTAACAATAATCGCGTGGAACCTTCAAATGACAACTATTTAAAATATGGTATAAACTTACCTATGATACATAATAGCTTTACCCAATGAGCATACTCAAAATAAGAAAAAAGATGTCGCTCTCTATACAAATGGGCACCATTTTCATCAAAATTAAGGATTTTGCCCTTTCCAGACAATTCTTAATTTTGTATTTGAAGGGAATATACCTATTTAGTCTAAATATATTCCATCCATAAATACAAAGTTAAGGATTATCTATTAGACAAGACACTCACAAATAATTATTTAACTGAAAATCCGTTGTGTTTTTCTTCTGCGTTATTTCTCTAAGACCCTGTATACAAAACTTCTTCGTTCGTCGTTTGAGATTTCCTACGCAGGCTATTTCAGAAGTAGGTTAAGTTCCAACGGTGTCTAAAGAGAAAGAAGCCGACAAATTTTAGCAAGATTGCTCTGCGACTAAGATGAAATTACTGGTTTAGAAAACCTATAGATATGTTATTGGACTGGTTTTTATTTTAGCCAGGTTAGGTTAGGTACCTATGTCGATGGGCGTTTTTCCACTATATAAGAGTCTAATGAGTAAACGGCACGTCCACGGCAACGGCAACGGCACGCTATCGTCGATGATATCGTGGAAGAGAAATCTATGAAAATCAATGAAATTACTTATATGACGCGCTTTTCCACTTGACGTGCCGGCTACGTCACGCGCTCAGAGTGGAACTATGTGGACGATATCGTCGGCGATATCATCCTAGTGGAAAAATAGAGCCACGATATGCGGTATCGTGACGATGATAACGTTGTGGTACCGTTGCTGTGCCTTCTAGTGGAAAAACAGCCAATTTCTGGAATGATCCTTTATCAATGGTACGTAATCAATCAATATAATTTATTAATCAATCATTTAATATTATATTGTCACAGTTACCTCAAAATTATCACATATCTTTAGTGTATTAGCATTCAAACTAAGACTACTTTCTTTCGTGAACTCGTTCCAAGTGAAACCAATTGTCTGTTTAGAATATACTAGAATGGACGCTAGAATGTCTAGTCTAGACCTAGACGGCCTGTACAGAGTAGTCAGTAGTGGTACAATTCCCGATTGATTCAATACAATGAAATTAATTGAACAGTACCTATTTCTTTTGTTGATTTTCGTCATCTAATATAATAATAAAATAGTATTTATATTTAAAAACTACACCAGCCAGAAATAAAGCTCGCTTTAGGATGTGAAGCAGGTTCTATTAGGAAGGTCATAGGAAAATCCATTGAATAATTCAAAATTTACAACTTATAAATCAACTTGGACTGCACAAGTTTAAAAAAGGTACAAGAATCATCTTTGCACAAATATTATCGTAACATGCACACGACATTAGTTAAGCTAATGTAAGCAACAACAACGAACTAATAAAATCTCACGTTTCTAACTGTTATCAACCACTTTTCGGAAGGTAATTGGAAAATATTTGGGCTTGTTATGGACAACAACTTGTTGATAGGCGAGCTAGCACGTGATTGTTTTTCTTTCACGTTTTTCGGAGAAAATGCAGGTTTTATAGTAGGTATAAGTTGGTTTGCCCGTGTGGTGCCGAGTTAGAATAGCATCACCCCATATAACTTCCTGCGGGTGTCGTAAAAATGGGCAGCAGCGTTCCCTGTGAATGGAAAACTTCTACTGCGCTCACCAACCCGCCTGCCAAGCGTGGTGAGTATGGCATATACCCCCAATTTTGGGGAGGCCCATGTCCAGCAGTGGACTGTTGTGGCTGATGATGATGATGATGATAAGTTGGTTTTACATAAATACGTAAAAGACAGTTTTATCCCTTAAAATTTAAGGCTTAAATCCTTACGGCAGAGCGCAAAACGCTTCGTAAAAGACATTTTTGTCACGATTGTCAAATATTGAAGACAATTCATGCAATTTATTGTAAATTTGAAAATAGTCAGGTTGTCACCTCATCTCGGGGAAAGTTGTCCAGGTTTCGTGGGTAGGTTTAGACCCTAGGGTTTCAGTGTATTGCAATTTAGGCGATGGGCTGACAACCTGTCACTATGGTAATATACATAATCATCATCTTTATTAACCCTCAAAACTTGTCAGACGTGGCGGAACGACCTATGTTTAGGTCGTTTTTGCTCCGCCTACCCCATTAGGGATAAAGGCGTGATTTTATGTATGTATGTATGTATGTTTAGACCCTAAACTTTAGTTTGTGAATTTTAAATTGGTTTTAATTATACGAGAACTTGTTACATTGTATTTTTAATTTAATAAAAGGAGGTCTAAATATGCAAAAAACCGACCTCCGCGCTAAATAGTGCGTAGACATTATACTTAGACTAGACATGGCATGGCACTGTATTTTCTCTAACCTACTTAGCGAACAAGAGAGGCGTAGAGTCGTCATTGTGTTGTGTACATAGATTACTCTCTCGCACTTCACTGTTTGTTCATCAACTCAACGTCATTGAACATTGAGTTAAAAAAAAAAACAAATTTCCAACTGTTTGTAGACTATGGTAGTGTAAAGTCCTGCATAAAATATATTTTAAAAAAATATAGTTATATTCGTTCAATTTACATTCAGTTTAAGTTCATGACGTAGTTTAATAGTAGATTTTGTACTTATCTGTCGAGTAAGTATATGTCATATCATCATGATGGGGTGCCATCTTCATATTGAAGTTTGACCTGCTTTAAAATTATCAGATACACTGTTAATCAAAATTATGACTCAAATGTTGGATTGTGTTGGGTTTCAAGTTAGAAAAATTAGACCTTCCAAACCGTAATTACAATTGAAACTATCAAATAAAATAAATCTCCGTGCGCACAGGAATAACAAAACGCCTAAACAAAAGCCTATCGCGCACTAAACGCCGCGTATCAGTATATTGCGCAACGGTACGCGCATGGAATGGCGAGTGCGCATGATGCGCGTTGAAATGCGATGCGCGTGCGTCGGCGGCGCGGGGAAATGCGCGAGGCGTCCCGGCTCTCAATGGCCGAAATGTACTTAGATGAGCTTTTACGTGGTTTCATTCGTGTTTAGAGTTTTTGGAGAAATTCTTACTACAGTCTAGCTATGGGTCTATCTTGGTTCATTCTCGATGACATTAAAAAAATCCTGACTGAACGATAATACCGGGTGTAAGGGACAGCGTACCAAAAACTGAGAAATGCACTTAGAATAAATCTGAACAAAAATATAAATGACTTGATAATAAAACAACGAAGAAAGAGTAAGTATATGCATCAAGAAAGGTGTGAATTTACCCATGAAACTGAACAACTTTCCCTAAGGAACATAGGTCGAAAAACGAAAAAAAAAATTATCTTCCATACAAAATGCATCAGCTGACTGCACATTTAGTATGGGAATTCAATTATTTCTTCCTGACAATCAGGTGATTCAAATTCAGCATTGTCCTAACCAAACTGGGGAAAATCTCACAAAGTGAAAAATTTACAAAAGGAAAAAAACTTTGCCCCTTGATCGTAAGCCCATGGCTCACACCACTAGACCACGGAGTCAGTCAGCTCCAACAGCAACATAAGCTCGTAACATGTAAGTATAGACGCGTAGCTATCAAGTGGCGGTTGTGAGCTGCGCAAGAGTTGACGTTTCCTTTTCCCTGTTGGAGAAAACCGCTTTCCTATCTCGCGCTCGAAGATATACCGGCAACATTTATACATGCAGCTACAGTCACAAACACAAGTGTTATGTCTGTTACATTACGTCTGTTACCTATGTCAAAAAGTGGCCATATATAGGGTTCCGTAGCCTTATATGTTTACTTAAAACATCATAATTGTCTTCAAAATTTGATTTCAACCTTATACGAAAGTTATAGGGATCACTTCACCTTGACGGATTATATAGTTTGTTAAAATGGTTTTAACTACAAAATTTCGCAAAATATAAATGCTACACTTTTTGTTGTAGTTTTCATTGCAAATACAACTAAAGAGCTATTCCATATTTTTTTCATAATTTTTGCATTTATAGTTTCGAAGATATGGCTGGAACAAATTTGTGACAAATACTGCAACTATGTGACAATCAAAGAAAAATAAGTATCGATTTAGTAATGTATAAATAAAAAACAGCATAAAACATTGGATCTACATTATGAACACTTCTGCATGCGACTGTTGCAATGCTATTAGAAAACAAGTCTATATAGGTAGGATTTCAAGTTCCGCGATTTCTAATCTATTATTGTATTTTCCCATATTTTTAGAATGCTGTCAGTGAATGTTAAAAATCCGTTGAAATTGAAAATAAAAGTAACCTTTCATACCTCAATAGTTGTTTTGAAGCCGAATCTTTCGGGCCACTGGGAGAGAGGTGGGATTTGAAAGCTATATCATGCTGGACTGGGAGTGATAGAAAAACATAGAATGTGCCAGCTGCATATCCTCCCGGGCATGCTGTAAAAACCAGCTAAGGGTTTTAATGTATTGCAATTTAGGCGATGGGCTGACAACCTGTCACTATAGCAATAGATAATGACCATCTGAAATAACCTTCAAAATTTGTCAGACGTGGCGGAATGACCTTTCGGTCGTTTTCGCTCTGCCTACCCCATTAGGGATAAAGGCGTGATTTTATGTATGTATGTATCTAGAGAGTTTTTTTTTTAAACTGGCCTATGTACACGTCCCTTGGTCAAAAATTAAAATGTATTATATCCAGCACTTTATTTGCCAGTATCGCCCAAAACGGGCAAGAATATAAATGAAATTGTGAAGAGAAAATTTTCATACTGTCTATCTATGCGTTTTCAGGAATACATTTTATTTTCACACTGTTCCGGTAAAGGATGAGGAATTCAGTATGTCTCATACTTAAGTTTAAAAAAATAGATTCCATACCATCTAACTAAAAAACTAAATGTAAAAAAAGTAAAGGCATTTATTTGGACATCCAAAGAATGAAAATTCTGAAATAGGTACTGAAAAATCAAACGATGGTGATTGTTTTGGTACCAATAAAAATTCTATTCTAAATTGAAATTCTACGGCCTTATGCATACTTTTGCTGATTATTTTATATAATAATACACACTATGAATACACCTATGTTTTGTTTATTCATGAAATAAATATCATAAACAAACACGAGTATTGTACGGAAAGTTTATTATTTTATTGTGGTGCATCATAATATTTGTCACCATGGAATTTCTCAATAGTCATTATTTATTATGCCAACAATAATATATTTTTGGTTATTACATTCATTCAATACAGGGTGTTGATTTAATTGCGTGCCATAGCTTAGGGGGTGTTTCAGTAACGTTAAAGGAGCCAATAAAAAATAAAATCCAACTCAAAAAATGAAAAAAACCAAGTCTTTATTTATTATGATTCCAAGAGCTGCGTCTGGCTCTCGCGCTATAACTGAGCCCGCGCGCCGCGCGAGTCGCATCGACCAGTGACAGCAGCGCGTGATTGGTTATAGCGCGAGAGTTAGGCGCTAACTTTTTCCAAATTATCAACGTGGAGCCTAAACTACCAAAGCTAGATTCAAGTTTGAACAGCAGCCTTCGTAAGCATCGTAGCCTTCCAGTAAGGAAGTTTTTTTTAGATTTTTTTATCCCTAAGGGGGTCACACAGGGAATGAAAGTTTGTATGAAACTCTGTCATTTTGAAGTTAGGATCTTCCAATTTTGTATTTAGGCTAATGTAATTATTAAAAAATAATAGACACGGTCAGTATCAGTAGGTACTTAATAGAAATAAGACATTCATGAATTGCGTGATCAAAAGCATGAGGTTCCAATTTTAATCATTTGCCAAAAAAACGCGCGCGTTGAACTCTTTTCTATGACTCATACGCAAGGACACCGGATTTAGGAGAAAATAAAATAATGGTAGCGATTTGGTAAGAACACGACGTAGCCAAATCTGAACTAAAATTATTGCCCTCCCTTTCTGTTCTCTCAGGACAGGGATTGACAGGTAATTTACCTTAGTTAGGTCTTGTCGTTTGCATCGCCGATTTGCTACCATTACTCAACCTAACTAAAATGAGTCCATAACTACCTATTATTTTCTATATTAAGGAACTAATCTAAACAAACAGAAAGGGTAGAATAGATTAACTTATATTGTTGTTGTCAGTTCAAGAATCTATGGTCAGGTTTTGGTTAATCTAAACCTGGAATCGAAAGAGTCATCTAAAGAATTTTATTTATAAATACTGACTGACATGATCAAAATAAGTGCATCTGTACTGCCGTCTATTTCTGTTGCCTCAATAATTGACAGGTACGGAATAATTTTAGTTAAGTCGTGCTTTTACCGAATTAGCCCTATTGTTCAACTATTTATAATGTTATACTGGTTCTATTTGTGTATCGTCTAAACAAGGTGAAGCTATATTCTTACGTTAGTTAGAGACAAGAGGTTATTTCGCATGCAAGTGGAAAGATTGCTTGGGAAGCTGGCTGCAGCGGTCATTCACCCCGAGGAAAGTTCGTACACCCAGGATGACAAAATAAACAAATGATTTGGCCCGAGTTTACTAATTACTAAATAATAGGTATAAGTACAACACAGTTCACAATGTAAAATTTGTTTGGAAGAAGTTGTAACGTTACATTTGTTAGGTTATCTAACGTAGAGAAGAACAGTTTTTCCGCGCTCCCAAGAAAATTCTGAACTTGTCGAGCGAAAGCTTCTAATGGAAAAGCAGCTCGGTGCTGCCGCTCGACGCTAGGTGGCACCACTTTACGAACGTTCGTTCATATAAGCGCGCAAGCGGCCGCCGCGCTCATTGCCCGCTCAGATCCCGCGCGAGACGCTACGTTTTTTTATCTCGCCCTGACGCGAACGCGACCGTGTTTTTTGTGCACCGAGATATGGATATCTTCACCCTCGACCCAACCGGACTTTACTAAATCGAGCGAAAACTTCAGTAATTACAAAAATGGACGTGAAAACCCTCGACCCCACAGGCCAGTACTAAACACGAGATTCACTTCCCGAGTTCATATAACCCTCTTATTAGAGCCAAAATGGACAAAGTACTCGATCCTACCGGACAATATTAAGCGAAGATGGTCGGTTTGGACCCCACTGAAGTCTACTAGCCAAGATGTGTTGCGGAAGACGGCGGATACCGACTGGAAACCGCCCGGAAGAGACGTCATCGTGCCGCAAGAGAAGGTTTAGGCAGTGGACTGATCAATGACAACCGCCGACCTGTAAATAGTATGGATAAAAACCGAGGGGACTTTTCCGCAAGGTCATTGGATGGAAATCAGCTGACCGCGCCGCGTGTCGATCCGGAAATGTACGATCGGGAAGCCGCGCGTTCCCCACTCTCCGCCCTCAAAACACCCAGATCCCTAATCATAATCATGTAAGTACTGGCACCTCTGTTTTCTTTTTTCTTTCTTTGACATAAGTTTATGGAGATGTTTGTTATTCGAAATTCAAAAATGTAATTTCCTTTTCTGGCGGCCAGTGATAACGCTTGCATTGGCATTTTTATTTTTGTTCGTTTTTATAAAGCGACAAACTTCTCTTTGCACTTTAATTTTAAATGTTTATAAGGTGAGGCCAAATTGGCGGGTCTGTCATCGTGAATGGAGCGGCGAGCGGCCGCGGACTGACTGCACGCTGCATATTAAAAGTTCATTGCACAGCAGCTGTAATATAATCCTTCCTATTTGCTGTTTATTCCGGCAACTGCCGAAAATGAACCGAATTATGGATTTTGAATTTAGAAGACAAGCGAATTGTAAATGTTTTCTCGATTTGATGATAATGGTGTCGTTAGGTACCTATTCTGGCCGAATTTTGGCCAGTATCGCGATTTTTATGGCACCAACCGTGAGTTCGTTGACCGGACATATTTTATTTCATCGCGCGCTTCACGTACACACACAGGCGCGGTACGCACACATGCGCAGTGGAGAGCACGCACACACACGGAACACATCTCCGCGTGTTGTGGCCAGTTTCGCGTAAACATTGCTCTGTCCATTTGTATTGTAAATGAAATCTGCTGTAATTAATTATCATTATCGTATCGCAAAATTGGCCACATGAAAAAAAAAAACGCCGTCAAGTAAATTATCGGTTCGCAAATCGCTACCTGCTTATTACATTCGCGATAACACGTCTGATTTAATTCAACCCGATCGCTTGAAATATCGAGAACGATTTATAATTGTAGCAAAAATAAATGCCGCAATTTAAATTTCAAAATTGAAACACAATGTTCTACGAATGGGTGTTTTATTGGCATTGGCACGCGGTCGAGCGAACTCGATATAAGGAGATTAACAAGCGCGTAATATGGCTCGCCGTGTTTGCCGAATTATTCCAGTTCAACAACCGGGCGACCACCGACCGCCGATCGGGAGTTCAAAATAGACGCGAGCGCAATATACCGGGCCCCGGCGACATCAGCGTTTGTCATTTAACTTACACACGACCAAGGAAAATCCCTAGAGTTACACAACCTGTTTATTTTCGGCTTGCAACACTGCATTCATGAATTTATTCAACGTCAACACTGCATAGATCGGGTTACATAACGCACGTGGTTCGAACTTCGAACATGTTCGCTCCGAAGTTTTGAAATAGGAACTGATTGACGCCAATTTGTATTTTTTCTTTTTTAGGTGTTTTAACATGTCGCGTTTGCTTTTAGCGCGTTTTTGAGCACATGTTGGCGCGCTTTGCGATTTCCGCGATGAACCTCCTTGAACCCTCTCCGCCGGCTGCACCGAAGACGCTGGCCTGTTTTTGGCATTGCGTCATCATAGGTCACTATCCCTAGTCCACCATATTTTTTGCTCATAAACTTATGCTTCGCACGTTGAAGCCTTCCTTTGTTAGTCCATTTAAACTCAGGCCAGCCATTTCGGTAACTTAATATGGACGGGACAATGTCGTAACTTAAATTTTGCTTCATTTGATTATGATAAAGTCCGGCTGATATGACTTGTTTTGACTTATGTCACCTTATCTTTGGAACACCTTTTGTGGACAAAAAGTTTGCGCGTTTAAATGCGATAATGTCATATTGTCATGAGATGATCTTCATAATAAAAGACATTAAATAGAATGGGTTGGTTATATAGCAGTCGCATATCCTATGCAAAGTGAAGTAATAACAAAGAACTGGATCATGCAATTATCTGCAACAATATAAGTTGTCTGAACGACATTTTTTGTTGTTCAAGTCTAAATTGAAGTTTAAAAAGGTTATGTTCGTGAATTATAGGCTACAACTTTAAGGATTCCGTATAAGAAATTTGAAGATCGAATGATATAAGAGTACTTATCATAAAATTAAAGGCTATTAAAGTAACAATTATTAATAAGGAGTCCTCCATCATTATATGCACCGAGTTCCAAAATAATGGTAGATACGCCTCGAAGTGTTTAAGTCCTTGCTTGCAATAAAACAAAGCTTATGGTTAGATAATTACAAAATAGAGATTTTATTTTATTTTCTCAGGGAAGCTAACAGTTACAACAACTTAGTAACAAAATAACACAAACTAAGCCAATTATAAGCTTCCATTAATAAAATATTGTAACTTAGCATTATCATCATGCTGAAAATGTTTTCAAAATAAAAATTTTTTTGAACTAAACTACTAAGAAGAACGCCAAAGTCTGTAAATCTAAGATCCTCGAGTCGAAAGATCGCACCTGACGTGCGGTGCGGTAATATGTCTTCGTACTCCTGATGAAGACCATCGTATAATATCGAAACGTCGAGGTCTAAGACTCCGTTCAACAAAAACAAGTGAGCCGGCACAAATATTCACTCGCAGGACCCTATAATAAACTCGATTTTTTTTTTAAGTACAGCATGTCGCACCACAAAGGTGCACTGCAAGGTTACACCAGCTGAGGCAACTAATTAAAGGCTTTTATGTTTAAATAATTAAATGGCTAGCATAGCACGGGCAGGTGCCTGTTTGTATGCAAAGAATAAAATCATTATTTACCGGCGGTGCCAAATTACGTGCATTAATAATTGGCAGACAATGTGTTATTGCGCCCGCGCACGGCATGATCGCTAATTTGAATATGTAAACGCAAACGGAGATGATTTGTGTGGAAGACCGATCGTTTATTGTTTTGATGCGAGGAAGGCGCATTAAAAACTTTGAGGCGCTGTCATATTGCCATTGCTCGTGTGGTGATGAAAATTATCGTGCATTCGATCGATCTTAATGACATCCTGCTGAATGTTCTATTATAATGATCACACGATAATCAAGATTGTTTAAGTTTTCGACGCGCGACTATTGACGAAGAAGTGCTCCAAGACAATAGGTATTTTGACAGCTGTCGACCAAAAGTTTGACAGCTCTCAACCAATAGCACAGAATAATAAATTATACCTCAATAGTAACTAATATATTAAACTTGTGCGTTAAATAAGATTAACTTGATTCTCGTATTGTGCTGTCACATTGAACAGTGAACCGTGTCAAAGTCGTTTCATATTAAGAAGATGAAGATGAAACAGTTTTTCATGTTTCGTGCTAGTAACTGACTATTTACTAATTATTACGACAAAAGATTTTTTCTCGGGAAAAGCTTTAAATAACTTTAGTAACAACTTTTATAATAATTTTCCTCTATTGCATACAAATGTAATCAAATCATCAACATTTATAAAAATCTTGGCGCAAATAACAACTTAAAAAAAATACACAACTATTTTAATCAAAAGCAAGCATGTGCATATTTCACTCAAGCATTACATATTTCCAATAACACCGGCTAAGAAGGATCCTTTGGAAATATTTTAGGAGTCAATCAACTTGGAACTGGTTTCATTTGTTTGGACACAAATATACTATTTGAACCCACAAAAGATTACATGGCTGTTGGACACGAAACTCAAGAATTGAGGATATTTTATTTACAAGGGAAACGTGGGTTTGATTTACATGGCGAAACATAAATGATATGATTAAATTCAAAGACGAATTTCAAATTTAAAAATTTAGCTCTATCTTTTGAATCGACTGCCGTTCCTTTTTATTATGTGTTGCGTATCATTTAATCTCGAATTGTTTTGTTTTTAATAAAGACATATTAAAAACAAAACAATCTCGAAATGACAATTTAGCAATACCTACATTAAAGGAAACACGAAGTACTTACAAAATAAAAACTGCATTTATGTAATCTAGTAGGTATATAAACCTACCTGCACAACCGTAACATTCCTACAATAAATTTCTGCTTTGGAGACATCAAAACAAATGAACATCGATAAATTTAAAACAAAACTGCAATTGGCGAAACGTAAACCCCTCATGCACCTGCTTCACTTAAAGTTTTATTTCCAAAGTAAAGTGCTTAAGTTTACTTAGTACAGCGATGCAGAAAATAAAAGTTAAAGTAAAAATAATAAAGATGAAATTGTTGAAAAAGAACAGGTTGAATAGAACAATGTGACAACAATGGACAAACACGCAAATCGCTCATATATTAATAATGAAACAAAATAAATTTGCATTTCGAACTAGAGGAAATCATTAAAATAGAAAATGTATTTAACACAAGGGAACTGAAGTAAAATTACATTTTATATTCAATGTAATGTAAGTAAAGTAATAGAATAGAATGACGCCAAAAAACACATAGTCACTATTATTCGAATCGATAAAATAACGACCAAGAAAAGATAATGTAATGAAAGAACATTTTAAGATATAATGAGGTAAATCCAAAAATTTAAAACACAGAAAAGTAATAAAAATCATAATTTGTAATGAATGTAAAACTTTTAAAATTTTCAAGATTTTGATATTAAAATTTAAACATTGCGTCCTCTAGACTTTCTAGATTTTTCTACGTCACACTAAATTTAATTTTGAAAAATCTCATTGCAAATATATTCGCGGATTAAGTTTCTAAACGCACATGGCGGTATAAGTGTGATACGGCATTCCTTAGTGTTACAACATCAGCGGTTTAATCGGAAAACCAGTCGGTTTAGTTTTGAGGAAACGTGGACGCGAATTTCCCTGGCGAAATTACATAAATTAGTTTATAATCTGCTCAAATACATTCCGCAAATATCTAAATTCTTATTTGGAGTTGTATAAACAAGACTAAATAACTTGGATATTAATTTAATTTAGCGACGTTCATTCTGATTACTAAAGGTCGTTATTCTTTTAAAGCACAGTTTCAGTTCTATTTATACGTCACTTCACGCTGCTAAATGAGATTACTTGGATGCTCTCCATTCAAATATTGATTTATTTACCGGAACCAAAATTTTACCAAACCAAAACTTCCATGCTGGACTGGGAGTGATAGAAAAACATAGAATGTGCCAGCTGCATTGCATCTCCTCCCGTGCATGCTGTAAAAATCGGCTAAGGGAATCGAGGGTTTCTGTGTATTGAAATTTAGGCGATGGGCTGACAACCTGTCACTATAGCAATATACATAATCACCTGTATAATAACCCTCAAAACTTGTCAGACGTGGCAGAATTACCTTTATTTAGGTCGTTTTTGCTCTGCCTACCCCAATAGGGATAAAGGCGTGATTTTATGTATGTATGTATGTAACCAAAATTTTGACCCCAACAGACCCTAACCCGAATCCCGTGACAGACTTGATGTTTTCGATATTCAAATTTCTTCCAAATTCAAATGGTTACTACTCGTTTTGTCCCTCAGTTCCGTTGCTGGGTGCATAAAGTTACGCGTCAAAATATCACTGGGTCAAACAACGTCCTGCGTTTATGCTTTTGCCACGCAAACATCTTACGTCATTTGTTTTGTACTATCGACAACCAATTCATCAAATTTTTTTCATTTTGCAGGCAAATGTATGATTATACTTTAGGCGTCAGTTTATTTCCTCAGTTTTCATGAGTTCATTAGTCCTTTGTATTCAATCCTACTTTTGTAGTTTTTCACTAAAATGTTATGCACTCTCTGATTTAAACTTTTTAAACTCGGCATCTATAGATGAATTGGTTTCGTATACAGCATGTTTACACGGGTGTCCTTCAAACTGTCAGCCGTAGTGACCGGCCGGCCGAATGTTACTGGGTCAAATATCGGCCAGTGCAATAGTTACGTCACATGTTGCACAACGTTGCGCAACCCTGCTGTCTGCTGCAACGTCCGCGTGCTTGCTGAGCTGCGGATTAACGATAGCATGAGACACGAGGGGAAGATCACGGTTTGGTTTGGTTTTCCAAAGACGCGGGTTCAAATCCTGTCGGCGGATGAAATTCTTGATTTGTTATTTCTAATATTATTTGTCGTATTGTCATCAATCGCTACTAAATATAAACTCTATCTAAAACTGTTAAGACTCTTATTAATCGGTCTATAAAACGTTGGTTAAATGCCGGTCCAACCATCTATCTTGTATCAAAATCGCAACTTTGCAGCAGAAAGAACCACACGATATTAATACCTCACGCTCCATAACCCATCACTTTCCACGCTTCCTGCTACGTCACTGGCCTATTCACTCGCCAGAACACCTTGTTTTTCTGCCGTTTCCTATCCAGCCAGTGCTTGGAGGTGATGGATTCGTCATCCAGTCATTGACACCGGTGCAGCCAATACTATGATGAGCCAGTTCACTCAACCCGCCGAGTGCATCCACCTTGGCAAACCCAGACTTGCAAAAATTAAAAAGATTTTTTAAATATGTCGGCCTGGGTGCTTCGAAGCTAAGCTTTTTAAAAAGGTGTTGAGGCGGAGCCAGTTGATGGGCCGTCCATGGGATTGGTTTAAATTTCGAACGTTGTTGGTTTAAATTTTGACATAAAATTACCTACACATTTAAATAAACGCTTATTTTACGATTTCGAATATTTACGATGCAAACGACAACATTCATTTCGCGCACCATCTATTTTTACTCGCTGGCAATGTTGCGTAGAGATAAGAGAGCGACCGATGATAACGCACACCAAGGAAAATTACCCACGAGCCACGCACTGTCATGAGCGCACATGTGTTTCAATAAATAACTCTTTCGCAACTCTGCGGTCCTAGTACTTTAAACATAAGAACAGCTCACGAATGAAGACTGAAAATACAACATCGGCGAAACTCAAGCGTGTGAACAGAATACAAGTGCAAAATTACATTCACTGGGCGCATGCTCCCATTTCCAATGAGCATTAGTATTTGGACGGACGCTTGTGTGAAATTGCTTCCCCTATATTATACAACGTGTACAAACGTATATAAGTGGCAGTATCTCATAGCGAAGGAACGCGTGTTAATAGCGAAGCGTTTCCGCATAGGAGTTAGCAACGCGGGCGAGGCGCGCCCTGCCCCCGTGCGAACGCGAGAGCGTCAACCTTACGAATTAGAAAAAAGTCGCTTTACACCACTTTACTCGTCGTCGCGCGCCACAATGGCTGATAAAAATCTTTTTAAATTTTGAATATGTTATGTTTAACTAAGACAATACCAATCTGGATTCCTCTGGTTTTACTGATATACCCTTTTCAAATATAGAACATGGATGCGGAAAAACAAACAAACATTTCGAAAAACTACATCAAATGTCGTCGTCAGTGGATGTGACTGATGTGACGCGCCTAGGCCTACACGCGTTCACGCACACAAGCGCGACGTACGCCCACATGCGCCTACATGGAAACTAGTACGTCATAAGTTAGCTCTCGCAACCTCACCGCTCCTGGTACCGCGACTCCCCGTAATAAGCTGAAGATAACTCGCTTTTCTTGATCACAGTAGGAAGGCATTATTTATTAACTTCCGCGTGTATCTTTTCCGTCTTCAGCGTTTGAAATGCATAGCTTTGAGTTTATGAACCTGCGGTGGATCATCTTTATACATTTTATGTGAAGTAAAAAGTACAAAAACGATTATTTTTAATAATAATCTCTGGTATTTCTGTAACCGTGATTAATTAAATTAAAAACGCTGTAACCCACGTTCTTGAACAGGTCATGGAGACCTGCCGGTCTTTTCATACGAGTTACACCGACACGCAGCGCTCAGAACTTCTAAGAAGCCTTGTCATGTAACCATTAGCTCTTTACAACTTCTGCTCGCCTGGTACTCGGTGTTCTAGTTGACGATCCGAGCGATCACGATGACGATGAAAAAAAGAAAACTTCTTTAATCGACAGTCCAAATTACAATATTAGACAAGTAGGTAATATAAATTTAATGAAAAAAAACTAAAACAGAATTTAAAAATAGCTCGCAGCCGCGCAGCGCCATCTGTTGTCAAGTGGCAGTACCTTCAATTTATTAGCCTGCTGAAAATTTTAAAAATAGACTAGTGGATGCAAGCGTTCAATTTGAGGAATTATTTAAGGCAATGTGTCGCCAGGTTTAATTGAACAATGACAGGTGCATCGAGCCACCAGCTAGTCCCGGCCAAGGATGACCGGTGGCCGGTGTCCGGGGCAAATGCCGGCAAATATTGGCTAGTTTTTTGCTCCGGGACATGCACGGGATACACTCTGCGCTTCTATTATAATTAGTGTCTTTATCAGAAGATTGTAATTGGATGTCTCATCCTTTGAAACAAGGTCCTTTGTCCGTGCAACAATTGCAGACTAAAATAGACCACTTAATTCAGTTCGCGCGATAGAGCATAAAATTCTATCACTTTAAATTACAAGTTATTTGATGGAGCATCGTAAAATTCCAACTTCTATTGGAATTCAATTTGCCGGCAATAAATTTAGTGATTGGTATCTCGAGAGTTAAAAAACAAAGTTAAGCTTTAATTACGTTTATATTTCCTTTCTCATCGCGTATCAGAGCTTCGTGGCGCACATAAACTTGTTGAATTGCCTCTAACATCAACCGTGTAAATAAATAAAGTGTCCAAGTGCGCCCACTGACACTTTTACTACAACTAATAGGCTGTAATTTCATACCTCAGGGGTTTTAAAAAAACAACCTTCACACAGAGAACACACCGAAACAAAAGCACTATAAAGGACCCATCCGCAACATCATTCTTGCGCAAACAAAGAAAAAATGTTCCTTTTAGAAACAAAACGCTTTTTGCAATATTGGTGAATAGCTAAAAAGTGCTTCGCAAAAAAATTAAAAATTGTGAACGACCTTGTAATAAAAATGCGGAATAAGTTCCTTTCAGAGTGATTCAGTGATCTTGGTGGTCGCTAAAGATTTTTGACACAAAAACTAGTTTTTGTTAATATGTTGCATTGTTTGCTTGTCAAAGGCACGCCGACTGTGTTTGGACGATCTTAGCGACAGAATTACAGCGTTAATAAACTATTTACTATTACCATCTATTACATTAAATTGCCTAAAAAAAAATTCAAAACAGTAGGTACGCAATTTTATCATTATAAAATTTTCACGGCAACAGTTGTTGGGATCAACTAGAGCATAAATAAAAAGAAATATGCAAAGGCGACCACCTGACGGCATGTGCGTCCAACCAGCTATTGCCCATTGAAAAACCAGTCAAGTTTAGGTAAGGCAATATGTTTTGTAAAACAAGTACAGAATGTGTCAACGCTTGAGAGCTAAAATGTCTCAAATTGGACAAGAACAAATTAACGAAATTACTTGAAGTCATAAAACTTTTTTAAGTTTAGACGCGCAATTTGAAATTGCTATAACAAAAATGGAGAATGTAACAAAAACGAGAAAGTATTTACCATTTTTAATTCCGAACAAGTGTCTTAATTTTTCTACGAAATTGTTTGGCGCCATTTTTGGTATCGTCTCTTTGTAATGGATGTTACATACCGAAGCATAACCGATGACAGATGTTTCTTGAACCTCAATACCATTAACCCATTTATTTCAACTATTAAAATGTATTTCGAATGCTAATTTTCTTTTTTCTTTTGTTCCCAGATGATGGCTGCCAGTCTCTACATCAACAACACGTTATTTTCATTCATTCTTTGTCTTCATAAATTCATCAAGACCCAATACTCATTAGATTTAGATTTTTATACGACTGATAATTATTTTCTCAAGAAAATGCACATATCCTTCATGCATTTGTATTTTTAATATAAATTATTGTATTTTAAAATTTAAGGGAAAGATTGCTTTGCTGTAAGAATAAGAAAACATCGCTGTCCTTAGATTTTGAATTTTGAAAA
Organism: Scrobipalpa atriplicella; assembly: GCA_029255725.1. NCBI lineage: Eukaryota > Metazoa > Arthropoda > Insecta > Lepidoptera > Gelechiidae > Scrobipalpa > Scrobipalpa atriplicella. The sequence continues at coordinate 40,228 of JARACY010001046.1, read as the reverse complement.
AATATGTTGTTAATTCGATGCTGGAAATGAAAAATTGCATTGAATTTTTGAAATTCAGAAATAACGACAATGTGTTTTCTCAGTAAAGTTTATCTTTTAACATAGTTTAAGAGAATTTAATGACAAGCAGAAAGAGGCAAGGGTATTTTGAATGGTTCTCTTCGTTTTCAAATGTACATTTTTCGAGAAACCTTCAAAAATTCTCCGATTAGACGTCAATAGAGACATTTTTAGTTTTTAAGTTATATTTTGGAAATTTCAGCTCCTGGAATACTTACGTTACTTCCATACAATTCGAGTTACCATGTTATAGCCTTCCGCTTACAAATTGTAAATAAAATAAAATGCTTGTTTTGTGTTACTTTTTAGTTATTCTGAGTCCTCTACGCACGTGAACACATGTTTAATGTAGGATGAATATCATTTCCTCTGCTCGGATCTATTCTGTTTTTAATTCTCTACGATTTTTGTCAATAACAGCAGCGCCATCTGTTATTTAGCACGCGAATTAATGCTTTTATTTCAGTTCAGTAATTAAAAAATAATGGCCAGTGTTTTACGTCTGTAGCGTTCATATTTTCTTTCGACTCCATTAACATGTGTTTACGTTTATAGGGAGCTACCCATGGACTTTTTACTTTTAATAAACGATAGTTATTGTATAGATATTATGTAGATAAGACTGCGAGAATTAATACCTTTTAATTCAGTGTTGCCTGTTGAGACTGAATGAAAGGTTAATAATATTATTCCCTTCTTGTATTTCTTTAAAAAGTTAAACCCGAAAGGATCCCACCCTAGACTACTTGAGAATGTATTAATGTAATTATTAAGGGATAATAAAGATGTTTATATTATTTTGAAATGTTTTGTTGTTTTATTTGTTTGTTTATTACCTATACAATCCACATACACACACTTACCCATTTATCAAGTAAAGATTTATAGTAAAGAATCAAAAGAAAACTATAAAGATTCCAATTATACATTCAAAAGATACTTACCTACATCAAATGTATTTAGATGTTATTACCATCGATTTCATCAGTATTCATACATACAGCAAATGTATGGAATTATACTAAACAATAGGAACAAGGGAATAGAATCTAACTAATCCTAATTCAAATTGCCCTTCGATGTTTAATACTATACAAGCACACATCACATGGGTGTGAAGACTTAGGCTCGTATTTATAAAGCAATCTCAAGATTGAGAGCAATATTGAGTGCCGATTTGACAGGTAATTTTGTACTGGAATGACATTTCTGATACGAACTCAAACTCGCTGTCACTCTTGAGAGCTGATTATAAATACGGGCCTTAGAGCGTTTGTGCACTCATCCGTATCCAAAACATATCTATTATGAAATATCGATGGTACAAGCTGTCATACAATACTAGGAATGACCAGAGAGAAATCAGGCGCAGGACAATTTACATGCCCATCCGACAGCATCGATCATCTTACTTTTCGGACAATCACGTGATCAGCCTGCAATGTCCTATCCTAACCAAACTAGAAACAGCAACACAAAGTCATAGTCCTCCGCCGGGAATCGAACCCGGGACCTCCGGACTCCGGACTGCGACCACGGAGGCAGTTACACTGACAGGGAAGAATCTACGTATGAAACTGAACAACATTTCTTAATATTTTTTCCAGAAAATTTTTTTTTTGAAAAAAATTGGACTTCCTCCCAGGGATGCTTTCTTACTGAATGATTCGATATTTTTTCATATTTCAAATAATTTCCCTAAAGTCCTTAAGTCCAAAACCTGTTAACCGAAGTCCAAACTATTTTTATCACCCTCCTTTATTATTATTAACTTGATTTGTATTTTAAAACATTTAAATTGTAACGCCCCCTAAGTAATAGGTTTTCACCAAAATTCATGCTTCTCTTCATCAAAATTCTGTAATCTAGTTTTGTTCCAAGAAGCAAAAAGTCCTTTCCCTTCGATAGAAAAACATAGAATGTGCCAGCTGCATCTCCTCCTGGGCATGCTGTAAAAACCAGCTAAGGGATCTGAGGGTTACAGTATATTGTAATTTAGGCGATGGGCTGACAACCTGTCACTACAGCAATATACAGATCTATATTAATCAACCCTCAAAACTTGTCAGACTTGGCGGAACGACCTTTGTTTGGGTCGTTGACGCTCTGCCAACCCCATTAGGGATAAAGGCGTGACTGTATGTATGTATGTAGCAAAAAGTTACTTTACTCCGTTATATTGAAAATGGACTTAGGACATCTTGAATCTGACCATTCAATTGATCATGTTCATAAGTACCTATGTTCTTCCCTATATGTTTTATCTCTGTTTACTGGACACCCTGTATTAGTCCGGTACCACAGAGGTTCGTAATCGCAACAGATTGTAACCAATAAGTAAATACGACCTCCGAGTTGATGTATCGCCTAGCGGTACCTATGTCTAAGCTATGTAAGCCCGACCCGTTAATCGGTAGGGATGGGTTGATTTGATGTCGATAATTTGGTGAGGGTTGGGTTGCCACTCTGGTGGTTTAGTAAAATAAATCAGTGTACTGCCTCCGTGGTTTGGTGGTCTGAGTCAAAGCCACGTCAGTGTATAAATATTCTGACACATCACCATCATCGGGTCGGGTCCACTCGATGAAAAGATTATTCTACTCATTTGCTTAACACCGTTTCTGTGTTCCTTTTGTAAAGTTGTAAAAAAATTAAATGAACCCTTACTGTCTCTATCGATAATATGTACTTGGACGGCCAGTTGCAAAATGTAAGTGAGAATCAGGGACGCGGGCAGTGCAGCGGCGCGGTGGTTTGTCGCCTGACTAGAAAAAAAAAAACAATTTCTATCGATATCGAGACTGACAGGGCGCATCACTAGACAGGATCAGGGATACGCGGGCAGTGGCGCACTGGGTCGCCGGCCGGGAGGAATGCGGAAGGCTCTGTCCAGAATCGTCCACAACGACATACATTGGTGTGGGAGGCTGGGATATATCTCGGGATAAGGACTCGACTAGTGCCCATTCATGTTAGCTAGGTGATTTTGTCAGGTGCGAAAGAGACAGCTTTAAAAAAAAATTAATAGTCGAAAGCACCAAGCTACGTCTTATTGCAGGTCTTCACAACTTTGTGATTATTTTCGGGTTTTTTTTTTCAGAATTTATCCTAATGTAGAAATGGTTATTTTTTATCTTGCTTAAGCAGAACAAACAGATCAATATAAAAATGCATCAAACAAATCGCGCCCACAAAAAAACTGGTATAGGTGCATTTTATCGGTTTGATTTGTCCATTTAAGGTCAATATTCCGAATCAGTAATTAAAATTGCAGAAGTAGGCTGAATGTCACTGCAATTTAATAAAAATTAATATGTAAGGTACATTCTTAAAGTGAATTCAATATGGCGGCGTAGGTACCAAAATAACGAGTTATGCAAGGCATTCGACCTTATCGAATGTAGTGCATTTCATAAAATTATTGCGCATGTACTAAAAGTTAAATAATGCAAATGTTCAAAATTCTTACAATGTTGATTACGAGAATTTCAAATGGATATTTGAGAATCATCATCATTATCATACATCATCAACCACATTCTAAGGCGATTTTTGATTTAAGCATCGCATTCAGGGTAATAAATATCTTGAAAACCAATTCCATAACTAGCTTCTCGCCTTACTCCTTGTATCCCCGAATAAATTTTCCATTAAACATTTTCCTACTTATTGAAACCTATGTCCTTTTTTTTAAAAAAGTGTGAAGTTCCCACTTTTTTTGCATTCTATCGAAAAAACTACTAAAATTATCTCAAGATACATCCCGCTCCTCCCAATCTCACGTGTGACCCTATTTAACGGTATCCATATAACCAAAATCGGGCTCCCAGGATAGTTGATGAAAAAAACCTCCCAAACCTCTAACGAAAAACCATCGGGTCCTGTTAGGGTGACTGACCTTAGGGGTGGAATGACCCATTTAGATTGAATAGGGTCATTATAGGCCACTTTTTTTTTCTATTCCCAAACGTTGTTGTGCCCAGTAGGTCCTTTTTTTTCGAAGGCCCGTTTTGTTATGAATATATTAAAGGTTGACCTAATTATTAGGATAGGATGTAGTGTGTCCAATATAATTATGTGGTAAATGTTTAGTTACTATTATTATGATATCCTTCCTCTTGTCTACCCTTTAAGATACACTGCCTTATCAAAAGAAAATTGAAGACTTGGCTAAATGCCTTAATGATAACCTCTATCTACGATGATAACATACTGAAGACTTAGCTTATGCCTTAAAATTAACTAATTCAAGATGATGAGAAAAATCAGACGAGGTTGTATGGCTTTGTTCCTTTGCCTATCCTATAATGGATGAATGAAAAAATAAATAAGATAATGACATCTATATACTAGGTAATCTGTGCTTAGGTCATTTCACATCCTTTGAAGTATATATATGTAGCTATTGGTAAATTTTGTCAGTATAATAATTTAAAACTTTGAAAATGATCTATCCTATGTATTTATTTATTTTGTGATTTTATTATATCTATTATATTTCCTTATCTATTATACATTATCTATTATATTTCCTTATCTATCTATTATATTTCCTTATTATTATATTTCCTTATGTTTTCCCTCTTATTTTCTGAACTGTTTTCCTTCCTTTCCTGGTTTAAATTAGTTTAATTTCGGTGTTTATTCGACGTGACGTCACTCGACCTATTTACTTGACACTGGCAAAATGTCCCCATAGGGACCATTGCTAAAAAAAAAAAAAAAAAAAAAAAAGAATTTAGTTGATGAATTATTTTGCTGAAACGTAGAATGTGCCAGCTGCATCTCCTACCGGGCATACTGTAAAAACCAGCTAAGAGATTCGAGGGTTTCAGTACATTGTTATTTTAGGCGATGGGTTGACAACCTGTCACTAATAGCAATATACAGAACTATCAGGAATAACTCTCAAAACTTGTCAGACGTGGCGGAACGACCTTTGTTTGGGTGTTTACGCTCTGCCTACCCCATTAGGGATAAAGGCGTGATTATATGTATGTATGTATGTATAACATTTAAAAAAAAAGACATTTTACTTCTAAAACCATAAATAAATATTATGCACTTTCATATTTCATGAAACTCATTCTGATCGAATATTAACATTGTCATTTCATTAAGCAATCATTTTAACAAATAATATTAATGGGATGCATTACCTAGAGACCTACTTAGTATTCAAGCCTTTTAATACCTTATTACTGTAAGTACGGGAAAAATAGAGATGAAATGGAAATGAGACAAAGCTTGCGGCAGTAAGTATATCATACTGCCATAAGTGAATGCCTCCGTGGTCTAGTTGTCTGAACCATGGTCTCTAGATCGTGTCGTAGTCGTGGGTTCGATTCCCACGAGGCAATTTATCACTTTGTGAGGTTTTCCCCAGTTTTGTTAGGACAAGGACGCACGCTGATCCACATAATTTTCCGAAAAGAATCCGCACTTCGGAGGGCTCCACGTCTAGCTGTCGGTTCCGGTTGCTGTCTCAAGACACTATCAATAGTGGCGTTACATAAACTATGTCAGAGTCAGAGGCCTATTAGCAGTGCTATAAGGCTATAAAAAAAAACCCTAACTCTAAGGTCGTTCGACTCAAAAACCCACTAAGAAGAGTAGCTAAAGTAGGCATGGTTTGGATTAATTCATTTTATACTTCGAAATTTGTCTCCCAACTGGAGAGCGATATGAAACGTAGAATGCTGCTTCTCTACCCGGGCGTACTGTAAAAACCTTTAAAGAGATCAGAGGACTTCAGATCAGGACGTCAGAGGACGAATGGGCGGACAACCTCTCATTGCAGAAATACACAGTTCCTCCTGAAAACTTCGACAAACGCTCTCCCTAACCCGTTAAATAAATAACATTGCTTATCACTTTATAGTCAGTTTTGTTTCAAACTCTGACACCAGGGTTCATCGGGGCGATGGACTCGAAACCCACACGACAAAAGAAGAAGAAGTTTCACAGCCTTTGGCCAAGAGTACCTAAGTAAGTAAACATTAAGTAAGTAAGTTAAGTAAAAGATCAAGAGGCCGATCACCTACCAGATGGACAGACTCAATTAAAATAGTGACAAAGGCAACCATCACTGAATGCTCTCGCAGCGCAGAAAATCCACAAAAATAGAGAGACATTGCCAAGAAAGCGGTTTCAAGCCGAGAGACCTCAACTTAGTACGCCATCGAAGCAACCACGACCACTCTGTCAAGAGTGTACGACTGAGAAGAAGAAGAACCTAAGTAAGCTGAAAAACACTATACGCACTCCTAGACAAGAATTGTTGATTGCAGGCACGCGAGCAGAGCATGTGAAAAACCGATATTAATATTGGTAAAATTACACCGAGCCACAGAATGTGTTATAAGTAGTACAATAAGGACGGAGCCGAAACACCTGCCCAAAAGCGAGATAAAGTCATGCAAACGAGACAAGATGCTTTAGTTAGTGCATTACTTCAGTTGGTCTACTTGAGACCGTGAGATATCGAGGTAAAAAGATTCATTTTGTGTACGTAATGAATAACCGCGTTGTTTTTTTTTTTATTATTGCAAAATTATGATTTTTTCTTACTTAGCACATTCTTCATTTTCATACATTATCTCTTCTACGATACCGTGCCGTTGCCGTTGCCGTGAAAGTACCGTCTAGTCTAGTGGAAAAACGCCCAATCTCCTAAAGATGGACTCAGTACAGAACAGAGACCAACCGAAGCGACAAATTCAATTCATCAAACTAAGACTTTTATCGTGGATCTAGAATTTGTAGTCGCAAAGCCAACCATAAATTAATTCTTGTAATATTTTACTTGCCTGGGGCTCGAACGTGCGACCCAAGGTGTTTTTGGACACAACTACTCTATTTATTTATTTTTACTTTTTTTAATTGCAGCATGGCATGCCCGGCATATGCCAGCCAGGTATTTGAAGATGCCATGAAAAATTGTAGGTACTGCGCTAATAAATAATTATAGATTTTTGTTATTAAGTACCTATCTATTTTTGGAGTTGTGGAGTTGTTGCTATTTGTATAATTTCGTAGTTATTTTTACTCTACATCTACGGACATCTGCTCTGTATCTGCATATTAAATAATATTGAGTAGGTATGTCCTAGGGAAAATTAAATAATGAAGCATATTTTTTTTAAACCTACCTTTGTTTAGGTCGTTTTTGCTCTGCCTACCCCATTAGGGATAAAGGCGTGATTATATGTATGTATATATTTTTTTATTCTAGAGAGTATACAAAATGTAACATAAAGAGTATATGCCAAAGTATATGTTTATATGTTTCGCTTTAAAATACTGGAAGTTTAAGCCGGCAAGGAAGCCAGGAACACGATTATTCCGTTGACTTTCAATGTTCCCAATACTACACCGTCTAGGATAAAAGAATCAAACAGATTTTACTAGTTTTTAACGTCCTCCCAGCCCTCGAACATTCCTAAAATAACGCCGCTGAACTCTCCAAGTTCAATCCAACTCTTTAGTCCTTTACCGGGCCAATAAAAACCCCTATTAATTGCGTAAGCTCTAGTAATAAACTATTGGATTGGTTAAAAATACTCAAGCGAACGTACCACCGCGCATTCGGGTATAAATTCTTAAAAAACATAAACTTCACACACTGTGAACTTCTAAACGCACTTTTATGGCCGTTCAAAAATTTTGAACTTCGAACGAGCCGTAATCTAATAGGAGTCAAATTGGAATTGGCGCGTAAATTCGAATAAGACTTTTTGAATTTGGAATCTTTTTTAAAAAGTGTGATTAGAAATGGATTCTAGCAAAGTAAAAATAAAGTTTGGAGTTGTAATTTGGTGTATGTGTAGTTGTAGCGTTGTGGGTGTGTGGGGCCGGCTAGGATATGGGTCAATGCTCCCCTAAACCTGCCGAGTGTAGTTCGAGGCGGTGGTGATGTTTAAATTGGCCGAGTATGTACTCTCAGTACAGGATACGACCGGCCAGTCAGCCTGTACGTACAGCCTAACACACACCAACTTACCTTGCCACCATTCTAGCTCTTATAGTACTTGCAATAGGAACTAGAGGGAGTCTAAAGTGTCAAGCGCAATGTGCTCTTGACCAGCCCAAATAAGAGTTGAATGATCCTTTTTGAATAGACAACGCTCGGTTATTTCCTTGTGGGAATCGAAACCCGCCTCAAGGATAACATCTACTTTTCCTGAACAAAGTGTTTTGTTTAAAGTGTATGTACCTACTTACTCACCTGTGACTATTATTTATTCTTTGCCTTTGGTAATGCAATCATAGACAGGTAACTTACCTAATTACTGAGCTCTACCAAACGTTATCAAGTCTTGAAGTCAGAAGATCTTAATTTTGTTCTTCAGAACCGTTAATGCATCATGCACCGTGCTCCAAGATTTGACAATTCAAAAAAGTTTGATCCTTGGCTTATTTTCGCGCTCGCTTCGCTCGCTATGCGTATGATACTCATTTGCACGTAGAGTTGCGATATTTGGCCTATTTTTTCTTCTTCGGTCACGGTACTAGCCTCCTGCTTTTTATTTGCAAATGGAGTTTCCGTTCATGAGCTTTTATTACAAATAATAAAAATGTTCGCTTCGCTCGCGGTGCATGCATTGAACGCATAAGTAAATATGTATGATCCCTCTGAAACTAAAACCTGGCTATGCTTATAAATTTTAAGATTCTGACCTAAGATACTAGCTTTTTTCAAGCTTAATTATTTGAGAAATTAAGCTAAAATGTTTAGCTTCTGCTACTTAGTGCAAAAAATAAGTTGAACAAAACTACATTAGGTACAGACCTACCTATATCACATTCTTACCATAGATCTAAAATAAAACACCACTTCATCTGCTTTTAGCTTCTCTTTCAAGGACCGAATATAAATCCACCTAAACCAATTACCAACATAATTAAGCTAGTAAAGTAATATGACACTACTTCCCTACCACATGTGTTCGAATATATAGGTACCTTCTTGAGGCGCTTCGGAAATAAATCAGTTGACAAATAAATCATAGATGGAAATAAACAAGAACTGAGTTTCTTGTCGACCACAACATGGTTTAATGAAGATAATTTAAGTGATAAGTAGCTTGGTTTTGGTTCATTTAAACGATGCAGTGGAAGATGTTGAAGTTAATGAAGAGTGTTATAAGATACTAAAAAGATACCAATAAAAAGGTACCAATAATCTTAGGTTTGAAGATGATTGCAAAGAAAGCAATCTTGTTGACATAATAGGCGGTTTATATTGTTCAAGCTGTAAGTATAGTGCATAAGTACAGTTGGTAAGTTGAAACGTATAAAGGTTCTGCCAGAGAGCTTTCAAGTTCAAGTTCAAGTTGCCTTTCACCAACTTTAATGCAAGTGCTCTACATAAGCACTGCAGTTACCAACGTCCTAATGTAAACTGCGATCACCAGAAAAAAAGAAACATGTGTACTTTGATAGTACATAGGTATTATTTTGATGATGTTCTCCTATATGTAAGTACTTTTGATTAGAAAAGCAACTTTAACGCAATAAAAAATGCTAATCTGAAGAACAGATGGTCAGTATGAATGCAAACTCAAAACCAAGATGGCCACAAACAAATTCCAAATCCAAAATATTTAAAAAACATTGCTATCAGATGCACCGCTACGTCAGCAAAAAGTAACGTTTCCGGGTGTGAAAATGTGTTCGGCCCATTTGGTTTCGGAACACATTTCGTCGAAAAAAAATATGTTTTTTTTTATTAGCTCGTTCGCATAAGCGTTTCCGTGTTTCTTAGCGGTATTTTTGCTTTTTGCCAACGCCGTGTCACACGTGTGTCGTTTCCGTGAGAAACTGTTTGTATTCTAATCAGAGTGATGCAGTACAGTCAGGGTTCATTTGTTTATAGAGTTCCCTCATTAGACGCATTGTTGTCTGATTGTCTCCCTGTGTCACTATTTACTAGCTATTTATTGAACTCTCTAGTTGTACAGACGTTACTTATTTCTTTTAGTAACACCTACCAGAGAAAATAAAGTGGCTGCAAGATTTCAAGTAAATTTTAGGTAAGTATTTTAATATTGGACCAAGAAAAATAAGGTTGCCAGCAGAAGAGCCAATTTTTAGGGTTCCGTAGTCAACTAGGAACCCGACATTATATAATTATGTTGTTATAAGTAAACATATAAGGCTACGGAACCCTTCATATGAGCGTGTCCGACACGCTCTTGGCCAATTTTTTCATTAAAATTACAGCTAATCTACAGCCCCTAAAATCATCAACTCCATTTTTAGAACTCTTCATTGCTGTCACGAATTTATTGGTGCTTAGGCACTTAGGTAACAATTTCATCAAAAACTTTTTTTCACCTTATCGATTCATATCATATCCTAACACTGGCAACAATAAATCAAATCTAACGGTAAAGTTCTTAAAAATAAACCGAACGCATCTTTTTGTCAAATTTTCGCGGGAAATGATGTTTATCTCGCGGGTACGTTCAAAAACTATGATTAACGACGTGAAATCTGATATAACCGAGTTTTGTGAAATTCCGGTTTATCATCAAAACGTGACAAGTTTAAAAATAATTTTTACTGTTTGTTGTGATTTTATTTCCGTAATAAATTAGCAAACAAACATACGAACCACATTAATGACAAAAGAGCTTTTAGTTCTATTTTATATTTAATTTTGTATTACGTAGGTAGGTAGGTACCTATATTCAAGTTGAGGAAGTACATTATTTTGATATACAGGGTGTTAATTTAATTGCGTGCCATATAGCTTAAGGGGTGTTTCAGTAACGTTAAAGAAGCTTGTATAAAAAAACGAACTCAAAAAAAAAACTTAAGTCGGTAGGTATTTATAAAGATTCCCAGAGCTGCGCCTAGCTCTCGCGCTATAACCAAACCCGCGCGACGCGCGAGTCGCATCGACTAGTGATAGCGACTCGCGCCGGCTCGGTTATAGCGCGAGAGCCAGACGCAGCTCTTGAAATCATAATATATACCGACTTTTGGTTTTTGATTTTTTAAGTTGGATTTTTTAAAATATTTTTTATGGGCTCCTCCCCCTAACGCAATTAAATTAACACCCTGTATTATTTCATGTGAATAAAATAAAGTAGGTCGTAGGGTACGGTGCCTATAATAAATAGATATATTTTTGCCTCTTTTATACCCTGCTGGAAATAAGTTACATGCTAAAAATACATCTTTTCTCACTTGTTAATAAAACTAAAAACCAATTAAATGTATGTGTAATGTATATTAGGACTATTACTCCGCGATAGTATCAAGTTTACTAATGTCAAGAGCTTTTAATAAAGTCATAAAGTTAACTGCTTACATTTCATAATTATCATTTGCAAGTCGTCGGCAAGTTGTAATTAAAAAAATACTAGAATTTATTGGAACGGAAACGCCGACTGATGATAACTTGTACACCATAACTATAATAATACCGGGTGTAAGGGACAGCTTACCAGAAACTGATAGGGGTTGTTCAGTCAAACAAACTGAACAAGTCTCACCAGGAAATTTTATCTCAGGAAATTTTATCTCAGGAAATTTAAAAAAATGCCTTCAAGTTTTCTGATCGAGGTGGTAGTCTTTTTTTTAAATTCCTGAAAGACTTTCCTCGTGAAAGTTGTTCAGTTTCGTTGACTGAGCAACCCCTATGAGTTTCAGGTACGTTACTTAGGCACGTATTTATACAGCGATCTCAAGATTGAGAGCAATATTGAGTTCGGATTTGACAGGTAATTTTGTACTGGAATAACATTTCTGATACGAACTTAAACTGGTTGTCACTCTTGAGAGCTGATTATAAATACGGGCCTTACACCCTTGGGAGACCTTGCAAGTTATTCCATTTTTTAAGCCTTTGCACAATCGTTTTTAGAGATGAAAAAGTTTTAGATAGTTTTTGAAACCCTCTGCTTCTATCAGCTTTAGGTGTGTCATCATTCATTATCATCAGCCTGCGTCAGTCCGCTGCTGGACATAGCCCTCTCTCATGGCTCACCACTCAGCTCGGTCTTCTTCCGTTCTCATCCAATTTCGGCCCGCTTTCTTGCGAACATCATCGCCCCATCTAGTGTCATCATTCGGTACTGATACTGACACTGAAAATACTCATATGCAACATTCGTCAACTTCAATGTGGCAGTGCGAGATGGTTGTATCATAGAAAAATTTCTGCCTTTTCCTTAAATGCTGTAAAATATAATACATACAGTATCATAGCAGTGGACTGACGCAAGTTGATTGATGATAATAAATGAAGACACACCTAAAGCTGATAGAAAATATCGTTAATCTATACCGGAAAGGAAGTAAAAAATCGCAACATGCAAACTACACAAATTACAATCCAACGATTAAGTAATAATTGTGTATATGCTTAGCCGGCACACCGATAGGCGCTTAAACACAGGGTTAGCTTGACTTCTTCAGCTTGTTAAGAAAAAATGCAAAAATGCACTTACAGGTGTTGAACTGTACAGGTGGAAGACTGATTTTGACGAGACAACTGACTGAAAGGAACAGAGGCGGTGATGGAGTAGATCTACGCGAACCGCCGCTGTATAGGTGTGTCGTAGAATAAGAATAAGAATAAGAATATACTTTATTGCACAGAAAATAAAGAGAAATGATACAAATAGTAGTACAAATAGGCGGCCTTATTGCTAAGATGCAATTTAGAATGATTTGATAATTCGAATCTTCGCGAAAATCCTAGAGATTTTGCGAAAACACGGATAATTAGACAATTGAGAAACCATTGTCAAATCTCACTGGAAAAAAGTCAGGATTTTTGTGAATAAACTCACCGTTCTAGTAACATAACGCTGATTGGTCGGTAAGCGTTATTTAACCAATCAAAATAAGTTTCAATGAGTGAGTAAAAATGTTGCCAATCAGAGTTAAGGATACCAAAATGTTTCGTTCCAGGAGTATTTTTATCCCGACCAAAAAGCCAAAAATAACTCACTGCAAGAACAGAAAATAAAATACAGTGCTACCGACTTATCTGTTTACTTAGCTCGATCCGGAAGTCCTGGGTTCGATTCCCAGGGGGGAATACAAAGTTGATGTTTGTTAATTTATCACCTTGTGAGATTTTCCCCAGATTGGTTAAGTTAAGACATTGCAGGCTGAATCACCTAATTGTCGAACAAGAAAGAGGAATCCGTGCTTCAGAGGGCATGATAAGCCGTCGGTCCCGGTCGCTGTCTTTGATAGTGATCGTTACACAAACCATGTCAGGGGCCTATTAGCTGTGCTATTAGGCGGTTTATTGACACCAGGGTTTATCGAGTCGATCGACTCGAAACCTATTAGACAAGAAGAAGATTCAAATATTTTTAGACTCATGTCATCTCCCAGAAGTCTCTGTTCAAAACCTCGAACTAGTTTTAGCATAGCGCGTGCCAAACAGCATGTGCTCCTCGTAATTGCGGTAGCATGTGCTACAATTGTAGCACTTTTTGCTACCCTAATGCCACCACCTCCTTATCTCCTAGTACATAAAGTCTCAATTCGATTGAAAAAGCCGCTTATTATTTAAGAACCATCACCTGTGCCTTCCAATTAATGATCTTAATATTGTGTCGGGCTATGATGCATTAGTGCCGTGTGTCACACAAAATCCAGTTTTCAAGTGTAATATAATAATAATAGGCCCGATTCTCGATGCTACTAGCTAAAACTAAATATAATTTTGCCGTGTTTCGTTAATTTTAATAGAATATTCTTTGTTAAGCATTTTAAATCTATATGTTTTATTTACTCTTAGTTTTTGTCAATTCGCCAGCAAGAGCTTGGCTAAATTAGTAGTATCAAAACTAAAAATAAAACTTCTATTTTTTCAAGTGCCTTCAAAATTGTATTTAATGAAACAAAGATTTTTGAGTGCAATTTCGGTCAGAATGTCGTAGGTATTTTCATATTAACTAAATCTCAATCGTCCTATTCTGTTCTATGACAGGTCTATATTTATACCGGGTGTAAGGGACAGCGTACCGAAAACTGAAAGTTGCTCAGTCAACGAAACTGAACAACTTTCGCCAGAAAAAATCTTTCAGGAAATCATTAATCATAGAGCAACCCCTATAGTTTGCGGGAAGCTGTCCCTTATGACTAAGTCATGTCATTTGCAACGCCGAAATGCCCTCTTTGTGGGTGAACTTTTAGAATCGAGTCCATCCTTGAATATATTCCCAACTCAGTATTCATTATGTTCGTAACCGCGGGAGGCTGGAGTTTTTAATAACCAGCTAACTTATTAAAGTTTCCTGTGAAGGCAGAAATAGCTATTTGTAGTTTTAAAGTAGAGTATAATGAATAAGTCAAGTTTTGCAAATGTATGGTCTCTAAATTACGAATAGAATGGAACTTGAAATTACATACATACATCTAATCACGCCTTTATCCCTAATAGGGTAGGCAGAGCGTAAACGACCTAAACAAATCTTGTTCCGCCACGTCTGACAAGTTTTAGATCTGTATATTGATTGCTACTTATAGTGACAGTGACAGGTTGTCAGTCCATCCCTTAAATTACAATTGGAGTCTGTACCTTTCTCTTGAAGGAGAAGGGTATCTTGGACTCCACGTGTCTCAATATTAGACTCTCCCTTATATAATTTATCAATAATTTACGTGACATTGGCAGAATTGTGACTACACAAACGCCATTAATTAAGAATTGAATTGAATTACAATACTGAGATCCTCGAATCCCTTAGCTAATTTTAACAGCATGCCGGGGAGGAGATGCAGCTGGCACATTCTATGTCTATCACTCCCAGTCCAGCATGGAAGTACTAAAATTGCACTAACTAATAAATAACAAAAATGATATAAGTAGATAAGAACATTTTTTTATATATAAATTGTCATTAGTAACGTTCTGCCTACCCCTTAAGGAACTAAAGCCTTATTTTATGTTTAAAAATCTACATAAACAAAACTTTAATTAACAGAATGAACTAGCACTTTTCTCTCACCATGTGCAGTGTGCAGTTGACGAGAGAAACAAAGATGGCGGATACGACCGTGACATTTAAATGCACCGATTATGACAAAACTTTGCGTGATTGTGTCAATAATTCACGCCACCGGGTACAGTCGCATTGATATATAATTAGTAGAGAAAAAAGTTAGCCGATTGGAATTCCAAAAGATAGACGATTTGACAGCTGTCAAAATTGGTCTTCTTCGTGTCGTGTAAGTTCTAATTGATTGACCCGATGAACTATTATTTTTAAAGCTTTAATTTAACTTGCATTGTTTAGCTCCAAGACGACAGAATTTTTGTTGGCAAGAAGGTTTTACCACTGGACGATGGTAGTTTTACCCAACCTCACCTAATACCTTCGTCTTGTTCCTTATATCAAGACGTACCTCGTTCTACTAGTACTGCAAAGTTACTGTATTACATAAGATGAGCCTCTCACAATAATAATTTTATAGCGATTGTACCTACATTCATAAATGCCACGACTCCTGACCTATCGGCATTTCGGTAGCTCTGGCCGCACATAAAATAACTCCAAAACGTTTCCTTCATGTGTATAATGTAGTGTACTTATAATTTAATTTTAAACTTCGGATCAGCAAGTTTTAAATTCTTACCAAGGGCGACTGCATTTAGGCTGCAATTTTTTTTATTGTACTGACGAAATCAGAACAGTTGGGCCTTTAGTTAAAATTCCATGATAATGAGGCATTTCTGATATGAATACGTAATGATACGGAATAACATACATTTTCTTATATTAGTATTATTTAAACATCTGCTTTCGTTAGTTAGAAGTTTTAGATAGGTAATACAATAAATACAAATAGAGTATTGGGACCCTTCGGTACTTCCAAACTACCAAACGCCGACTGTTTGCTGAAACAATGAAATTGAACAACCTTGATATAAAAAAATATCGTGAAACAAAAAAAAAAACAACTCGAAATCTACTTTGCTATGAAACCTCTTCATTCGGTCAGACAACTTTATTTGTAAGGGGAAGTATATATTTTTTTCGAATTGCGTTATTTTTTTCGTGATGTTTAATTTCCTTCTCTGAGCTTTTCTTTATCAGTTTGCTGCTTGCTGCACCAAATTATTCTAGGCTTTACGATCTTATGCCGCCAGAGTGCAGCTTTGGATACCTGCCTAACGAATACAATTTGACGAATAGATTTGATAAATTCGTGATAAAATTGCGTTGGCTTATCGCAGCTGCATGCTACGGGGGTTCCCATCAACAACATCGGAATTTAGCAGTTGCTGAAAAATGCAATCGACTCAACTCAATGCTATAATGCACCATTTTGTAAAGTCGTTAGTTTCACTTTCAAACTGTCATTGATTTTATTAGCTCACAAACGCGGACCAAAATCATCATTGTTTTATTATTTTTCTTAATATAATAAGATCCACATTGCAAAAGGGTTTTTGTGCAACCCATTTTTGGAGCCTTACAAAAACAGTGGAATGCATCTAAAATTCAGTGGAAAAAAATACTAAAAAGCCTACATTTGAGCCTGTCTGGGTCCGCGGCTTGTAAATAACCCTATTGTATTTTAAATCATTACCGATCGAAATGATGGCTGCAATCCTGGGACCAGCCAAAGATGTACCGATGCGCTTTGGGATGGAATTTGTCACATGCCCTTTTATAGAAAACGGCTTAGACGAAAGAAGACTTTCTCCCAATAATGCAAGAACTGATGAAGAAATATCTTTTGCAACTTGCTAAAGAAAATATATGTAAGTCCTGAATTGAAACACTTCTTTCAAAGAAATAGTAGAATTTATTTTTTACAGGAGTTGTGTAGTAACTCACTTTAATACCAATCTCAGGACAAAGTGGCCAATAAGCTGTCTCTATAGGATCTGCATCCAACCTCCACGGCGGACAATAGTCCTTAAGCCAATCCTGGACCAGGGGATGACGTCATGCGCTCTCCCATTGGCTAAGAAGCGGTAAAGACAAAACATAAGAAATGCACTATAAACCTAAGAATGACTGAGCTTTCAAAGGCTGCATCGATGTATAAGAAAAATGTACCTATAGAGCCTTTTAAATTGCGAGCACAATATCTAAAGCCATACATCCTCTTCCGTTTGCTAAATAATCAATCAATAATTTGTAATTTCCTGGAAAAGATAGAATCTATTTAACGCTCTAAATTAATCACCCGAAAATATAACTCTTTAACTAACAATAGTTAATTTTGACAGTCGATCCATAACGGTTTAACCTTTTGTTTACAGCCGATGCGTCTGCTATTTTTTACTATAAAAAGCCCATCAAACCCTTTCTATTTGTGGACATCTGCCGAAATCGATTTCGCATTTTTTCGTGCAAAAAAGCGCGGGTGCAAAAAGGTACGTTTGGCATTTTTTTGCGCTGGCAATGTTTGGTAAACGGCAACCCTTTGATCGAGCGATCAAACATGGCGCGGGTAATCAGATTTCGGCATGTGCTATCTTTTTTTCGCGGTTTTTTTTTAAGAAACACGATAGTTCTTGAGTGTGGAGTGTGCCGTTTCTTTGTGGCTGCGAGTGTATTTGCTTTCGCCTATGTCATGTCGTCTTCCGCATGGAAAAAATGGTGCAAAATGGCACGAGCCCTTATTGACGAGGCCTGGTGTGGGCTCTCAAGGTTGCATTGTGCGAACATCTGATAAATACCAGTCTATTATACGCGTCTCAATGAAGGGTTACAGCCTTCTTACCAGTCTTATCTTATCGCGCATTTAGTAGCGAAACTATTTTGCGTAGTAATTGTTTTCTTGAAACGAACACCTTTGGGTATTTGCATATTTTAATTTTAGTGCCGTGCAATTAAAAATTGTTCATATTTTGTTCTTGATACTTGATATTTTGCACAGAATATAATTTTGAAAACATATTACAACCCCTTCGCTTGTTTATTGAACCAACGTAAAAGTATTAAACCAATGATTAAAATTATGATAAAAATAAATAGAGACTGCTTACACCCCTTCATTTTGATGTTTGTTTTATCGCAATGTGATTTAAAAGCATACCTATGTACTTACGAACGTGATATACTCCTATTGCATTGTTTCCTTTAATTTTTGTAAATGCTTATAAGAGCAGACGACATTTTCAGAAAGAATCAGAAATGTTATTAGTACCTATAGGTTATATTATTGTTAGTTAAATTCTCTACCATCAACATCAAAAAAATATGCAGGGCGCAATCCTACCTATACCTTAAAGTCTACAGGGCATGTTTTACTTCCATGCTGGACTGGGAGTGGTAGAAACACATAAAATGTGCCAGCTGCATCTCCTCCCGGGCATGCTGTAAAAACCAGCCAAGGGATTCAAGGGTTTCAGTATAGTAATGTAGGCGATGGGCTGACAACCTGTCACTATAGCAATATACAGATCTATCTGGCTGGAATAACCCTCAAAACTTGTCAGACGTGGCGGAACGACCTTTGTTTAGGTTGTTTACGCTCTGCCTACCCCATTAGGGAAAAAGGCGTGATTATATGTATGTATGTATGTATGCATGTTTTTCATTACTTTTCCATTCTTTCGCTGGCGATTAGCAAGCGCAGTACAAGATTATCTTTGTCTACTCATTTCTGAGATATATCTCATTAATCACCTTTTTAATAACCTCGAGAAATCGACCGGTCTATCACTCGAGCAATAACCCTTGCTAAGTCCTACGCAAACAAAAATAGCCGAATAATCTTCCGGCCGAAAACTCAACAAAAAGTAATAAGTACTACTATTACTAATGGATTGTTTCCTATGACCAGCCGTGGTGCGGTCAGGTGCTGTCCACCTGTGGGAGGCGGGATCGTGGACAGGTGGCGGCGCGGGAGTCTGACGTATGCCTTAAAACGCAGTAAAGGTATTTGTACTGTGTGGTGTGTCTAGGCGCCGCTATTGAACGTATGCGAAGGAACCGTAGGAAGAAACTGAAGGGTCATCATTTTTTTTTTTTTTTTCTTAGGTATTTAGTAAGTGTTTGAACGCTATGCTTCCTTCATAATCAGCCATGATTAAATACTTAATAAGTAATTCTTAAATTCCTAAGATTCGAGAGTCGAGACCAAAAACCAAGTGGAATAGTCGTGAGATCGAAATTTTTTGGCTTTTGGTTTATGGAAAGGTACAAATCGCCATTTTCTTGCATTTCCCATTTTCATTAGATCATTCAAAGCATCACACTTCATTAAAATTACGAGTGTTCTATGCGTTTAAAATAAAATTCATAATACTAGTTCCATTTACAATACAAATACAAATTGTATTCAAGAAATTAAATTACATAAGTACAACAATACAAACAAGTAAGTACCTACAACACAGGAAGCCTAATTGAGCAGTAAGTACATTAAATAGTAATAATGTATTAAACTTGTTATCGTTATCAAACGACATGTTGCGGGACTTTCGGAGCCCCTTCTTCAGGTTTGAGTGAATGACCGCGTTTAATATTACTATTTAGTATGTCTCACTTAAGTTTAAGTAATTAAGTTAGTACATTGTATAATATCTCTTAACTGCTCTTTTAGGACTGACCGATGGTTTTTGCGTTTGGCGAGTGGCTTGTCGAGATGTTTTCTAATTAGTGGCGAGTTGATTTGTGAAGATTAAGGTAATGGTGATGGGGAGATATCGATCTTCTCGCTTTATCATGTTCAAGTGAAAAATTCAAAGCTAATTATGATGTGTTACTTTATAATATTACCCTAGTACTATTATATATTCTGTGATATTACAAACTAAGTTGTGACAAACTATTTAGATTTCTAAAACAATACGATATTATATAGGCCCTAAATTAAATTATGAGAAAAATTGACCTTAATATATACCTATATATATATATATACGTGAAATAAAGGAAAAAACACAGGAAAGATCAGAAGAGTATGATTTAAAAAATTATACTTAATTTTCTGACTTCACTACTTTTACAGAGAGGTACAGTGGAATTGCCTCGAAAAGTAGAAAAAATAATCAAGATCGCCATTGTCTCTCAGAGGTCGATTTAAGGACGAAGGCAATAAAATCTGATCATTATACATTTAAATGCAATTACAAAATTACGAGAACGTTTCATGTTCCATTTAATATCACCCTTTTTAAATTATCGATCCTAATACTTGAATAATATTCGCGGAATTTAATTTGAAATTAAGCCAAAAATGGCTAAACTGCTAAACATGCAGACATTTTTCCGGGAACCGGGGCTCGATGCGAGTACGACGGTATAAAATAATATAAAATAAAGTATAATTGCTATTCAAAAACAAATAATTCGATCGCCCGCGGGCAAGGCACAATCAAAAGCTTTTCGATTTGAATAAATCAATCCCTTATAGAAATGCATCCGTCTACAGGATGAGCTGTGATCACAAATTAAAGAGTATTAAAGCCATACGCGGATAATTTATACATTTTTATTTATTCGGCAAATCATCGGCGACAATAAAACAGTAATAATAGAGACATAATAAAGTCGTGGTCTTATAAAGAAAACTGTGTTGTGTAAGAGCAAGGAGTTTCATAAGTTTTAATATGTTGCTATGTAACTTTTTATAGGCACCAAAACCAACCAAACCGTAAAAATATCTAAACAAGTAAATATATACTACAAATAGTATGTATAAAGGTAGATATAATAAAGATTAAGTTTATATATCTTCACTGTGATCATAGTGTTTATTAAGTCGACTTAACTGAAGCTTCAGCGGTACAGGTCGCCTGTACAAGAAGAGTAATGAATATTTATGTACTACTCACTTCGCTAGTAAATAACTTCACTGGTTTTTATCAGATTGTGCCTACCCCGTAAAGAGGAACCAGGCCAAGTGTGAGTCTGAAAAACTCAAGGGCGCCTCTATCTTGTCTCTTCAATTCAAAGGTCATCTTTTGGGAGCATCCTGTGTGAGTGCACTTTTTCGTAACGTTTAGAGGTCGCTTTTTGAAAGGTTTTTTCTGGATCCATGCCAATTATGCACATTTTTGCCGACGCGGCCCTTTGACGGCACCTCGCGAGTTTGGATCCCTTTAGCCAGGGCCGTGTCTAGGCAGGTCGCACGAAGGCCCCAGTGGCCAATGGTTCCCAAAATTGCTTTACTGCATTTCCGGCATAGTCTTTCTTTAAGATTATCCGATTTTTACTCCGCACTGTTTAAATATGCACTAGTTATGTGTAATTTTAGTTATTTCAAACTATGTATTTTGAAAGAAGATAGTATTACCCTTGGGTAAAAATAAATTGCTAACGATTTGTGGAGTCATGCCGACTTAACTAAATCTTTACCAGAATGGTTGTCGTCCCCTTTTGTTCTCTCAGGATAGACATGGACAGGTGACCATTATAATCAAGATTTAGTGATTTTGTGCGCTTACGAATCGATACCATTATCACTATACCAAATGCTTTCCACTATATTACGCCAGCCAGCGCCAAATTAAGGCCCCAAATCCTAACTGCATCCCTGTTCTCATACTTATGTGGACGAATTCCATCAAATAAAAATCAGGTGGAACGGTTTTTGTGTCAGTTTTTGCCGTATATTGATGCTCCTCTCCTCAATCGGCAGGAATCTGGCTGACGAGGTCAGAAGAATGTCGGAGTGAGGATCATATACAAGCATTCCGAAACCAGATATATATCTAACTAGCACTTTTGCTTTCAATATTGAATCATGTCATGTATCAAACATGGTACATACATAATAGTCACGCCTGTATCTCTTAGGTACGGGGTAGACGGGGTGTCAATGACCTCATGATAGGGCGTTTTTACCAGGTCTGATAAGGGAAGAGGATCATTTAAAAAAAAAACTGTAGGTAGGTGATGATAGGTTATTATCAGTAAGAATTGTAGTCACCGTACAAAAATAAATGTGAACATTCACAAAATACTCATTAGTTTACGAGTTATAATGCTTTAAAGTCGTTGGTTAAAAAGAGAGATCCGAACTGTTATGTGACGTCACATAACAGGAGCGCCATACTAACTTCCATATAAAATTTCGTTTCGAAGAGAGAGATAAATAAATAAATAAACTAGCTTTATGATGGTATATCTCGTTGATTTTAGATCAATTTTATTTCAGTTTTCATTGTTGTCGTTATAATTTTCTATATTTTTTGTAAATAAGTTCAGATACGGATAATATTTTGTATGCATATACAATACTTACAAGTATAGAGCAAAGTTTTATACTAATTGGAAAGAGACTGCAACACAGTCGTAAAACGGACATTAGTAACAGTTTTATATACCGAACAAGTAGCTAAATTTCTTAATTAAGTACAATAATACCCCATAAAAACGAGTGCAGTATTTATTAGTAAATTAACTATGTATAAAAAGTATAAAATATTCAACATCTGCCATCAAAAAAGTAGTTTGGTCGAAACAAACCACTAAAAATCGCACGGTGAGCAAAAAATGTCATCTGCATATAGCATCTGTGTTCTATAAAAACATTGCCTATGCAAATGCATAAAAAATGGACAAGTGCACAGAGGAGAAATCTTAAAAGGTTCAGTACCTTTCTATATTAACTTCCTCCGTGATCTAGTGCTCTAAACCATGGGCTCTCGATTCGGAGGTCCTGGGTTCGATTCCCAGGGGGGAAGCACAAAGATATTTATCAATTTGTGAGATTTTGCCCAGTTTGGTTGGGTGGATTAGGACATTGCAGGCTGAACCACCTGATTGTCCGAAAAGAAAAAGGATTCCATGTAAATCCTTAGAATATTCAAGAAGGTAAAACACGGCACTTAATAACACACAATACACCAGATAATTATAGAAGTAGGTACATCTCTATAGCAAGAGGCTATGAAATAGTTTGTATCCACGGACCTAGGGAACCCTAATCATACTTGCTAAAAAGTCTGCTCCTAAAAAATAAGTATAAAAAAAAAGACGCATGTTTTTTAAGTGGAGCGATTTGGATATTTTTTTATCGGTATGTCGGCATAGCATCATGGCTGGCATGTGCCAAACTTCCGTTCTTGTATGTATTGCGATTTGGATATAGAGAGAGTACCTACCTAATGTTTGCTGGAAGATATTGAATGCTAATGTGACAGCTGGTATATTGGAGCCTTAATCGTTTCTTTTGTCATAGAAATGAGATAAAAGATATATATAGAAATAACACAAAAAATATGTCGGGTGTAAGGGATGGCGTACCTACCAAATACTGATCGCACGGGGTTGCTCAGCCAACGAAACTGAACAACTTTCACCAGAAAATTCTTTCAGGAAATTGCTTATGTTAACCATACAAATTGTGTGATCGACGTGGTCATTTTGTATGGAGAAGTAAATAACAAATTTCATTTCCTGAAAGAATTCCTGGTGAAAGTTGTTCAGTTTCGTTGACTGAACAACCGTTTGCGGGACGCTTTTACATCCGGCATTCAGCTTGCTAATTTACAGTTTGAAACAGAATATGAGATTCTTAGCGACTAGTTCTACTGTGTCATCTCATCATCAGCACCTCTTCATGAAAATAGATTATGATGGGATATTTTTTAATAAGAATCTCATAAAAAAGCAATCATGAGAACATCGCGCCCATATTTTAAATAAATCCAGTAAAACCTCTATGTATATGTTAGTAAAAGTTTACTTTGTGTCATTTATTTATTTGATTTATTGTACTTTAAATACTGTTAAGTTTCTGCCTTCTATTACCGGTTTTTTCTTTGTGGACTTTTCTCTGGAAATAAATCCTCTCACCTAGAGAGTCTAATTCTAAAAAATAAAAATGATTTTATTTTTCGGTAAAGCTAAATAACTACGAATAAAAAATACTTCAGCCTTTCCATTACCACGAGATAGCAGTTAATAACAAGGAAGAATAGACCACTATCACCTTTGCCACAAAACAGCTGAACCTGCGATTGGCATCTGTTCAAAACATCCCAATTCATCATGTCACTGCACATGGCCAAATTAATTTCACTACATTTCGCCTACACACAATACAAAATCTAAAAAAGCCTATCAAATGGCACTGCTGTTTCCTTAAAAAATGAAAGTTATAAAAAACTGTCTGCATGCGGTAAGAGCACGAGCCACGTTTTTTTTTTTTAATTTCTTTGTGGCAGAAGAGGCATGTTTTATCCGAACAATTGCTGATCAAATTAAGAAAAAAGTATTGGTCTTTACTGGCGGTATTCAGATTTATATGGATAAGACACTAACTCTATTATTACACCGTGTATTTTATTTGATTTTTACCTACTTCAGAATCTGGGATTGATATATAAAAATTTTGACCTCTAACTACAATATTATAGGTGCGACGCGATGTTCTCATGACTGCTTTTTTATGAGATTGTTATAAAAAATATCCCATCATAATCTATTTTCATGAAGAGGTGCTGATGATGAAATGACACAGTAGAACTAGTCGCTAGAATCTCATATTCTGTTTCAAACTGTAAATTAGCAAGCTGAATGCCGGATGTAAAAGCATTCCGCAAACGGTTGCTCAGTCAACGAAACTGAACAACTTTCACCAGGAAATTCTTTCAGGACATGAAAAAAAATTGGCTTTTCCATACAAATTGACTGATCAAGGTGGTCATTTTGTATAGATAAGTAATTGTTTTTTGTTCATTTCCTGAAAAAAATCCTGGCTTAAGTTGTTCAGTTTCGTTGACTGAGCAACCCCTATCAGTTTGCGGGAAGCTGTCCCTTAGGGGCATGGCAAATAGGAAGCGGTGCGGCGCGGGTGAGGCGGAGGCGCGTCAATTTTGTATGTAATTTACGTCTGCGCAGCGCAGCTTGATTTGAAGTTTCTATACAAAAACGACGCATTGGCGATGCAACGGCGCCGCACCGCTTCCTATTTGCCATGCCCCTTACACCCACCCCGTATAGCTAGCTGAATATCCACTATATTCTATCGTCCGTGCGCCTACCGCGGAAGCGACCGCGGCCCGCCGCCTCTTCCTGTCTTTTTGCCAACTCGCCAAATTGCGCTTTTTACGTTTTTTTCCATACACTAGGAGTTTTTTTTTATGCTCCTAGCGACTAGCGACAATTAAGATGGAAACGTATGGCTCGTGCCGGATAGTCAGCTGCACTCTTGCTTTCTTCGTAATTTCAAGGTGGTTTTCTTTGACGTAATCAAATTGATATAGAACATAAATGTATAAAAACTTCAAACACACGATAAAAATTAGCCATAACATAATACCAAGTTCAGTAAAAACATACATACACATACATACATACACAAATCACGCTTTTATCCCTAATGGGGTAGGCAGAGCAAAAAACGACCTAAACAAACAACTGACAAGTTTTGAGGGTTATTACAGATGATTATGTATATTGCTATAGTGACGGGTAGTCAGCCCATCGCCTAAAAATTGCAATACACTGAAACCCTAAAGTAAAAACATAAGAATATAAAAAATACCCACTATACGTACAAGCACAGTAGATAAACAAGTAAAAGTTCTTAATTCTTTAAAATTCGTAGGTATATTGCATACAATAATATGACAATCTCTATGCTGTCTGTACCTAACTCAAGGTAGGCACCACTGAACCAAGTAACAGACAGATAGATAGAGTAGAGCGAATTTATCTTAACTCCATAACAGGAGCTTTAAAACATAACGGGTGTAAGGGACAGCTTCCCGCAAACTGATAGGGGTTGCTCAGTCACCGAAACTGAACAACTTTCACCAGGAAATTCTGTTTCAAAAAATGTTTTTTTTTTTTTCATATATAGGTATATCGTCTTTTCCATATAATTAAATGGTCATTTTGTATGGGAAGTAAAAAAAATCGTTTCCTGAAGAAAATTCCTGTTGTAAGTTGTTCAGTTTCTTTGACTGAGCAACCCCTATCAGTTTGCGGGATGCTGTCCCTTACACCCGGTATATTTTTAAGCTGCTGTTATAGAGTTACGATAAATTCACTCTACTCTATCTATCTGTCTGTTACGTGGTGTTGAAGTAAGTAGGTGTTTACTTACTTAAACCAAAACGACGCCGAAAACCATCTCTATAAACCAAAACAATATACTTAATCCACAAAATACAGCATTGTTTAGGAGATATCAAGTCACCTATCATCTGGGGTGTGCAGCGGAGCAGGCCAAGTCCCGCGGATTGGTAAAAAACAGTGCGATCTCCGACAGATAATTAAGGTGAATCATTTTATTGTGAAAAGGTCTCGTCTTACCTGGATATCAGAATTCTACACGCATACAGGTGGATCGTTATTGTTTGGTTTCTTAAAATTCAATAGAGCCGAATAGCAAATAGATATTACGTGTCGGATAGATACTATACTTTAATTTCTTAGTCATATTTTTGGGGTTAGTTGGAAATATTTTTTGCCAAAACCAGGTTTTTTGATGTCTGTTTAGTCTGTGAAATCATTTTGTAGAGATACAGTATTTTTTCGTAATTTCAAACTATACCTACATAATAAATAAATGCTTCTTCTTCTTGTTCTGTAGTGCCAATTGAAACTACAGACATACTGAAAATTACGCTCAAACGCCATAGGATATAATAATTACCTCGTTTTCCCAGTTTGAAAACGCCATAGGATATGATAATCTCCCGAATTGCATAGGAATAGGAATACTATCAACGACATAATAAAGGCCGTTTTTTTTTTTACTTATGTCATAATTTTAAGATCATATTTTATGATTCTGTGTACCGTTGTCAATCTTAATCAGGCAATCCGTCTCTCATTATCTTCTTTCTAGTTTTTACAGTATACTAGACTAGGAAAGGCATGGTAGTACAACTTACGGTTAGCACATGCTGTAGACTACACCATCATCTCTACCTACGTCACGACTCGCGCCCGTACGAATCTATCCGCGATACGCGATCTCCCAAAAAACTTGCCCTTTTTTACCACCACAAAAAGAAATTATACCAAAAAACTCACGATTTCGCAGATGTTGGTTTTATAAATTTCTTGCACGTGTTTCTAAAGGTTTTTTTTTGTTTTCAAAGTTTTTTCTTTGACCCAAGTTATGAAATTGTCTAAAATATTAGGATTAATTAGAAATAAATTGCGGTTTAAAATTGCGAATAGGCATCTGCTTCGTTCTGACGTAAAAATATGATGGAGTTTTTCGAGCTCTATAGCTTGGATAAAAAACTAATCGATCGATATTATAAGAAGCAATATCAAATGCAATTAATTTGTTAATCGATCTTTTTTGGTTTAACAGGATCTCGATTCAATACGACTGCATTACATAATCATCTCTAGCATAGAATAAAATAATGACAAAAATAGATGAAGAGAAAAGAAAAAGAAACCATTTGTTACTCAGATAGAGATTGATAGTAGGTATAATTTAATAGTTAAAATTTAAAAAGTACAAAAGAAAACTATCGAGGATAAATCCTATATTAAAGTTTCTCTACATAATTTTTAAAAGACTAATGCAGCGCCATCTGTGTTACTGGAATGGCACTACTTAATCAAACTTCACAAGATTCAATGGATTCGATCAAACTTACGAGTTCCACAAACATCGCATAGAGGGCAGTGATTATTGCCGCCTACGCATACGCACCTAAAACGCCTTGAGGAAAAAGTTGTATTTTAAAATTATTTATAAATTGTTGCCCTCCAGAAAGCTAGTTATCTTTAAAGTACAAGTCAATAAACATCTGATTAAAGCTAGGTTGTCTTTTACATGTGAACCTCTTAGTTGTAACACATTCCTTCTGTTTTCCATCGTAGTTCTGTGTATAATCAACTCCCATGGATTTAACCTCACTTACAACATCGCTTAAACATGCACACTGCCATGGGTTATCATTGAAAATAAACCTCCTTACATTGGCACCAGAATTTCTAAGTTCTAAAAGGAAATTGTCAGTCAAGTATGTAAATCTATTCTTACTTAGATTTAGGTTTTCTAACGCTGTCCCTCTAAAAGCATTAACTGGGACTATTTCTATCAAATTGTTAGATAAATCTATGTCTGTCAATTTATTCAAGTCTATAAATAAACTTTCTGGTATATTTTTTAATTTGTTACCAGCTAAGACAATGCTTGTCAGCTGCTTTGATGATTTAAATACATCTTCATGTAAGCTTTCTATAGAATTCCCAGCAAAATTCAACATTTCTATATTTTCTAGATCCTTAAACGTGTTTGGGTCATCTATATTTGCTATTTTGTTATTGATTAGCATTAAATGTTTCATTGTCTTCAAAAATGGTTGTGTGGCAAATCTTGGTACTTCATACAAGGAGCAACCTGATAAATTCAAGAAACTAATGAGTTTAAAACCTTGCAATAGGTTATCTTTTGTACCAGTCATATCACTTCCAGAAAAATCCATGAAGGTGATGTCATTGTTTTTGGGAAACATGTCTTCGCCCAATTCCCTTCCATGAAATTGATTACTCGATAAATCCAAATACCCTAGTCTAGTCAATGCTGCAAATATCTTAGAGTCAATTTCAGTTATCATATTTCCCTTCAGGTCTAACAACTCTAGGTTGAGTTTCTGATCAAATACTCCTTTAGGAAGTTCCGTTAGCACATTATAGGACAAATTCAAATGTGTTACCATTCTTGCACCATTCAAGTCTCCAGGTTTTAACCACTCAATATGATTTTCTGATAAGTCCAAATTTTTCAGCCGAGGAAGTCCATCAAAAGCTGAAGGACCTATTTCTGTTATTCTGCAGCCTTTGAGAGAGATTCCTGTGGTTTTTCGATTGTCAGATACTAGACCTTTTTGCAGGATATAGTCGGAGTCTCCTGGAGTACATTTTGTGAGGAGGAGGTCCTCATGGAAGGTGCAGGTTGGATCTGCGTCAATAACTAGTAGGGTAGCAGTGAATATCAAGGCTTGGAGAAGGAATTCCATGTCTGAAAATTGACAGTTACGGCTATATGAGATTTTGATACTTTCTTTTTTGCAGAGAAACTTTGAATTGAAGCCTAACTTGGATAGTATTTAAAAAAATCAATGGATTCTTTTATGTAAATAAAGTGTAATTTCATTTTAAGTTCTGTTTTCTATATTTTCCAAGATAAATAGAAAGCATTTGTATGTAATGTAATGCTGTCAATTTTCCTTACAAATGAATTACAAATTAATATTTTTTCCACGAGCATTGCTTAGCAAAATATAATATTTATAAACATTTACCTTGTTTGGTCTCAGAACCAGATGTAAAAATGACGTTATTATAGACTTAACACAGACGTAGGTAACCTTATAGAACTTGACTATAAGTAGAAAGACACATCACATTTGCTCGAATTAAATTTTCGATTTAAATTCGTATTTAATTCTTGCAAAATATACGTGCGACAGTCCAACCCGGCACCAATAATGGAGGATACAAAATGCACTTCTAAAGTCAAGATGCAGTAGAAATAACAATTTGTACTTCAACTCTAGCTCTTATGTTCATTGAAATAAGATCTGTTTAAGGTCCAGTGTATCCGGTTTGTTATTCTCATTATCAAACAAACTCAACCCATCGGACCGGTCATACTCTTGACTTTGGGTTTCGGTTTTCCTCATAACATCGTCTTTAAGGTTAACAGCTGATAACATTGTGATTTCTATAAACAAACTAGGAAAGTCTTACGATGTTATAGGCGGCTTTAGGAGGGTTGGAATTCCATTAATACTGTTAACGAGACTACTGCTTGTGTCATGGGCATTGCGGTCAGTTTTGTTCAGGTTATAAGGACATTAGAATATATCTACTAGGATCCAATTTATATTATACTAGCTGTGCCCGCGTCTTCGTACGCCCGGTTTGTATGACTTAGTAGTGTCGAACATACTGAAAACGCTATTCCGCGCGTAGGAGCGGGATCTGCTAGCCCGCGCGCGGAAGCGTGGTTTTCATACAAAAACAAAGATCAGACAATGAGAAACACGCCTCCGCGCGCGGGCTAGCAGATCCCGCTCCTCCGCGCGGAGAAGCGTTTTCAGTATGTTCGACACTGCATGTTTTCCATACAAACAGGGCGTACGAAGTCGCGGGTACAGCTAGTATAATATAAATTGGAACCTAGATGACCTATGACCTTAAAACCTGAACAAAAACTGACCGGAATGCCCATGACACAAGCAGTAGTCTCGTTAACGGTATTAATGGAATTCCAATCCTCCTACAGCCGCCTACAACTTCGTAAGACATTCCTAGGCTCGTATTTATAAAGCGATCTCAAGATTGAGAGCAATATTGAGTGCGGATTTGACAGGAAATTTTGTACTGGAATGACATTTCTGATACGAACTCAAACTCGCTGTGACTCTTGAGAGCTTATTATAAATACGGGCCCTAGTTTGTTTACTACACGCTAATAAGGCACCTAGTTGACTAGTTCTAATAGCCTTGTCTAGTTGTGATTATGATATTTTTTTATTTTAAGTTTATCAAATTTTAAAATATTGACCCTCCCACAAAAATGGCGTGAATGAATTTTATCAGGAAGAACATGTAAGTTCGTGGAAATTCCAGATCAGTATTTTCTTAAATTTAAGCTACTTTATACAAATATGAAATCTCAGAAACAAATTAACCAAAAATATTTACTATTCAATAAGTCAATATGTAAATACGCAAATATTTATTACACAATCTCCTAAGATTACTGTTTAAGTACAGCTGACATCACTTGGCTTATCCTCTACACCACTAGAGTCTATGATCACGTCATCGCCCTGTTTGTCATCCGAATCCTGCGCATCTAATCCATTCGTATTAAAATCCATATGACTCTTCTGAATCATATCACTGTCCGATGATACAGTCCTTGAAATATCGAGTTCACTTTTCAGTCTCTGTATAGCTTGAACCACCTCGTTTTGGAAATTCATGTTCAGTTTGTAAAGTTGTTCAGAGTGTTCTCTTTCTCTTCTTGATTCGTTTTTCATATGTGTGTCCTTGAACTTTTCAAATTCTGTCATAATCCTAACTTTGGATTCGTAAACGTGTTGTACCATTGAAACTAGAGTAAAAAGTTTTTCGATTACCTTGTCCTTGACTTCCTTTGAGATATTAGGGTCTGACTCCAAGTCTGTTTTTGCATCCAACGCTAAGTCGTTAGCTGATGATGGAAATCCAAACAAAGATTTAGAACCATTTGATCCATTTGTTGCTTTTGGAGGAGTAGGACTTTCAGATTTGGTCAATCTTTCTTTACCACTTGATTTAAAAGCACCAGAAGTTGTAACTTCAGTAAAAAAACCAGAACATGGTTTGCTTGCTTGATACTCAGCTGTTTTCTTATTCACCTTCTGTAGAAGTTCACTCTGCTTCTCTTTCTGTTTTTCAAAATGTGTTTTCTCAAATTTTTCTTTGTGTATCACTTTAACTTCCTGGTTCTGACCTTTAAATGGGCTCCCGGTTCTGTTGGAGAAATTGGTCACTGGTAATTTTGACATGTCGCAACGTTGCCAAATGCGGCAAAGGTTCTATCCTAATGGGTTTAAAATTATGTCACTGAACTGATTTTTGTATCACTGTCCACTCTGAGCGGTGACGACGGTAGCACTAAGTCCGTTGGTGAAGTATTGAATGCCTCAGCGCCAAGTGTGGGCTTCAGTCCTTAGTTTTGGTTACTAGAGGCTTCCTCGGCGTGGCAATGAATTTATTTATTTTTTATTTTAGTTTATTCGGAAAATACAACAGGTGACAATCGGTACATGAATGAAATAATTGTACATTTATATCTAAACTAGATTGAGACCCTAAACGTATTTACCCAGCATGATAAAATTGTTACAATAAACATTTTCAAAACAAAATTTAGGTTAAAAAACAGTCACATAAGTGATCTTAAAAAAGTTTGTACTTATTCTAAATTTGGATGGTAGCTTATTTGAGGACATCTGTAACAGCCTTCTTAAAATAGTAAGGCCGTGAATCGAAGATATCAAGTTCGTGATTACAAGATGTCTCGTTGTAGAGACGGCACATTCTAACAACTGGATTATAGTAGGAAGTATTGTTGGTGTATGTTTGGAGCAAAAAGGTTCTGGG
Source organism: Scrobipalpa atriplicella (assembly GCA_029255725.1). Classification (NCBI taxonomy): domain Eukaryota; kingdom Metazoa; phylum Arthropoda; class Insecta; order Lepidoptera; family Gelechiidae; genus Scrobipalpa; species Scrobipalpa atriplicella. The sequence goes on along the minus strand of JARACY010001046.1, from coordinate 8,138 downwards.
TTTACGGAGGTTATGTGCAGTATTAATATTCAATTGAGAGAGCAGGGATGATGAATCGAGAATTGAATGAAGAATTTTGTGTAAGTATATTAAATCTGTTCGTTTACGTCTGACAGAGAGAGAAGTAACATTAAATTGTTTCAACCTATCAGTATAATGATATAGAGTACGACCAAAATGATATCTAAAACAAAGCATTCTTAGAAAACGTTTTTGCACTCTCTCAATACTATTATCATGTACTAAATAACAAGGAGACCAAATAACTGCAGCATATTCTAATATACTTCTCACTAAACTATAATAAAGTGTTAGTATTGTGGATGGGCGTTTGAAACCTTTAGTAGACCGCATTATAAACCCGACAAGTTGAAAAGCTCTATTAGTAATATGTTTATAGTGATCCCTAAAAGACAATTGATCGTCGAACAAGACCCCCAAGTCCCTAATAACAGTTTTTCTTTCAAGGAGCTCATTATTAATGGTGTATGCAAAATTGATCTTATGGATTTTTTTAGTAAAGGATATAACTGAACATTTTTCTATATTAAGTATCATGCAATTTTCTATACTCCAATTATATATAGTATTGACATCATTTTGAAGAGAAAGACAGTCCGAGCTGTTTGTAACATTACAGAACACCTTTAAATCGTCAGCATAAAGTAAATTAGGACAATTTAATTTATCAATAAGGTCGTTTATAAATACGATAAAAAAGAGTGGTCCTAAATGGGATCCTTGAGGGACACCAGATTTTATTTCAACTGCGTCAGAAACATGACCTTTTAGTGAAACTAGCTGACTTCTTTTAAAAAGATATGATTGGACCCACCGCAATAACGAACCATGAATACCATAAGCTGCTAGTTTTAAACAAAGAAGAGAATGATTAACTTTATCAAATGCCTTACGAAAATCTGTGTATATGACATCTACTTGACCTCCAGTTGCAAAAGATGAACACAGATAATTTTTAAATTCAAGCAAATTTGAAACAGTAGATTTATTTTTAATAAACCCATGTTGGTTTTCTGAAAGTAGGGGTTTAAAATGATGGTAAAATCGACTATATACAACACATTCAAATACTTTAGCAATACTAGAAAGAATACTGATGGGCCTGTAGTTAGAGCAATTTGTTTTGTCACCAGATTTGTGTATAGGCACTATATGGGCAGTTTTCCAGACCTTTGGAAAGATTCCAGAGTCCAGTGATAAATTAAAAAGCAAGGCTAATGGAAAACAAAGCTCTGAGGCACATTCTTTTAGGAATTTAGCAGGTATACCATCTGGACCTGGACCTTTTTTCGAATCTAGAGTTTTTAAAGTTTTTCGAACTTCAGACGTAGAAATAACAATTTTTGATAGAGAGGCATTGCAAGGTAAATGAGAAACGTTAGATTCGGAGAAGTTATAGGAAGATTTATCATATACGGAGTCAAAGTAGTCTGAAAAAAGTTCACAAATTCCCTTACAATCAGAAGTTGTTTTATTACCGAAAGACATTCTCTGTGGTATGCTGTTAGAGTTATTTTTTTTGCTACTAATGAATCTAAAAAATGGTTTAATATCATCGGTAAGTGAGTCTTCTATGGAGTTTACAAACGCATCATAACAGGAACTAATTAGTGCTTTAGAACGTTTTCTAAGTAATGAGAAAGTGTCATAATCGCGGGGATTATCATACAGTTTGTAGAGCCTATGATATTTATTTTTCTCAGCAAGACACTTTTTGAGAGCAGGTGAATACCAAGAAGGCACATTAGATTTATTTTTACGTAGAGGAGTGTGTCGTTGCAGAACATTTTTGACAACGTTATAGAACTCATCAAGTGCTACATCTACATTTGGTAGTGATTTTAAGAAACTCCAATCTATGGCGTTTAGTTCTGCTTTTATACTGTTATAGTCGCATTTCTCAAAATTTAACAACATTTGTTTTTTGGGCTTGATATTTTTAATAGTTGATGTAATGTCAAGTTTTATTAGTAGTGAAGGATGATGACTATCTTCGTTTGATAAAGGACAATCTTGTTTGACAATAATACCGTCAGTAGAAGACAAAACTAAATCTAGGGTTCTATTTTTAGCGTTTACTATGCTGTTAAATTGAGAGAGATTACAAAGTGCTAATGTATCAAATAAATAAAGTGCTCTGAAATCTGGTGGAGCGATTGAGATAGGGTTCAATCTATTATTATTGCCTGCTGATATCCATTGTAAATAAGGAATATTAAAATCGCCTACCACTAGTGTTACTGTATTATCGTTATTTTCCGATAAAATTACTCTCTGTAACTTGTCATGAACTAGCTTAACTTCATGTTTCTTTAAATAATCAGGTAGGTAACAAACACACAAATTAATACGTGGTCCGGAATTAGAATTCGGTAAAACAGTTATCCAAATATCCTCATATACGCTATCCCATCCAGTTTGACGTATAACATTAAGGTTCTTTTTAATAGCAATTAATACACCACCACCTTCAGATTTATGGGACAAAGAACTTTCACGATCCCTGCGAAAAACATTATATCGCGAATCTATAAACTCACTATCATAGACCGAGGAATTTAAGTTAGTCTCTGTAAGACAAATAATGTCATAAGAACAATTAAGTACACTTAAATATACATCAATGGTTTTTGAACGAATTCTGTTTACATTTTGATAAAAAATATCCATAAAGAAATAGAAATTTGACCAAATCTTTGCTTAAAACTTATAAAAGAAGAGAATTAAAAGTATTACAATTTACTAAACGATCTATCATCCTTAATATGTATTGGTTTAGAATTATCATCCTTTCTCATGTAAACGTTTCCGTATTTCACCCACACATAGTTGTACGAAAGTTCGGCACCACGCTTTCTTGCGGCAGCATGTAGAGATTTTGTTTCGGGTGACAAGTGTTCAACTATATATAACTTGTTGTAACCTGAGCAGCCAAGGTTGTGGGCGTTAAGTGGGTCGTCTTTATGTTCTTTATTGTAACGACGAAATGCGGAAATAATATTGTCACGAAAACGTTCAGAAGGTAGAGTTACGAGAATTGTACGGGGACGGTCGGAGTCTGGATTCAGTTTAGCTATTCTGCGCACGGAATGGATATCACCGACAGTGATCGGTGCTTTGATGACCTCGCATAACGACTTCATGATGTTTAACAAATTTTCACTACGGTTTTCGGGTACCATCTGTATTTCGATGTTACGACTGCGTGAAAATTTCTCCATACCGACGACACGCCGCTTAAGATCTTGAACATCCGACTGAAGAATACACTTTTCAGTTTCAAGCTCGAGTACTTTATGATCGGCATCTTTAAGGCGCGAAGCAAGGTCTCTCTGCTCACTCGATATATAGTCTGTGGTATGAGTGAAATCTTGTTTTAAACTCTCGATTTCCGCCCTCAACTCTCTTTTAACTGATAGAACCAGGTTGTCCATTCTCTCAAATATGTTGTTCATTTTGGCATCGAGAATATTATTCAGCTTGGAATCTAGAAGTTGTTCCATTTGTTTATAAGTGACCGGTTCCGTAGTGTTACTCAGGCTCCCCGAAGGAAGATCTACAGGTTTCGGTTTGTTCGGAGTATTTTTCTTTGCAGATGCCACACATTTAGTGCATTGCCAAGAGCGTTTTAATTCATGCTGTTTTTCTCGAAACTTAGCTGAGTCGATGTTTACGCAGTTATGGTGAAAAGCTCCATGACAACGGCTGCAGTTTAAAAGGTAGCCGCGATCTATTTTCGCGTTACATACCATACAATTCATGATTAGGTAGGGTCATGTGTCGAACAATGAAACACAAAAAATTCAAATAGTCATAGCTCCGTCATTTATACATATTTAGTTGCTTTTTTTTTACATAGAGGACGATCAATTATTTGGCTAACTATTACCATTCACCGTTTTCCTAACATATTAGTGGAAAATCTCCTAGAGAGGTTTTTTTAAAAAATGGGAAATGTTTCATTGTGTCCACATGTTGGTACACAATGAAACGCATTGTATTCAACAATGAAACAGGGCAACTATTGCAGATTTTTTCGTTAATTTATTTGTATTTTAGAATTAAATAACATTTTACGTAATTAATAAGGTTTTATTTAAAATCACAAATTGACAGGTAGACTTAAACAATAGCAATTATGTTAATCAGTCACGCAATGCTTCCTTTGTAGGTAATAATCAGTCATGGGTTAGGAATAATTATTTATATATCCGTATAGTTATAACAAATAATAGAAATGTACAAAAAACAAAACAAAAACAAAAATTTTAAACAAAAAAATATTATTCTAACAAATCATACAAATTGATATGTTTCATTGTGTACGCATATCAAATGTTTCATTGTGGACCACTAAGGGTTTCGCTAACTAACCTCAAAAAAAAACCTACAAAATACGAACTCTTTGATTTGCAAATAAGTCTGCAAAAATCTGCAATATATGCATAATCTTATGTAATTCATAAAAATAACCAATCTATAGTATGTATTACACTGACAAACAAAAGAAAATTAGAAAAAAAAGTTACTTTTCGGATTAAAATCACAAAATTTCTCAGCAGACACGTTCGCGCCACGAGGTGCGCCGCTTGACTAGGTCAGGGGGGGCGGTTCCTCAAGGACTACTCGCACACTAATTTGCATGGTTTGGAAAAGTCGCATTTTTGAAATATCGCAATGTTTCATTGTGGACGACTGTTTCATTGTTCGACATCTGACCCTAGTTATTAAATGTTAGGTTTCAGCAACAGCAAGTATAATAGAGTTAGTAAAATTAATCCAAACCCACAGAAAAGTGACAGTCCAATATGCATGCACACACAAGGTAATAAGGTTGAAGATCAGTTTAGGTAATTCATGCACTGCGCGAGCGCGGGCGTCCGGGGTGAATAACCTTGACTTCTAAGATGGCCGGGCGACGCAACGCAATAATTATTTCACTTCTCACCAATATTGTCACACAAATAGCTATTGTTTTGCACAAGTAACACCACAGTCTGTTTGCATGCACCTTAAACTCTATGTTAGTAGTAATTTTATTATGAAAACGGAAGATTTACGCCTCTTTTAAGCAATTTATTACGGAGCGTTTTGAAAACGATGTTTACTGTAGCGAGAACAGCGCGCGAAAAAAAAGTTATTATGAGTCGAGCGTCGAACGTGGGTCGCTGCGTGCAGTTCGCATTGAGCTTTGTTGATTTTTTCGATGATTAGATAACGACATGACGTAGCTGCTAACTCGTAATTTGCAAGATGCATTTTTAAAGACGAGAGCATCTGTTTCTGCGTATTGTTTGATGCGTTTTTATTTTACGCGCATCGGGTAGAGCGTCTGTACGTTTCGTCAGAGTAATAAAATAGTTATATTCATACACAGTGAATATCTTTATGGTTATTAACACTGTCTGCATTTTCTTTTTGAATTTAACCCAGATATTAATTTTCTCTATGTATTTTACTGTTTAGTAACTACAATACAAAAACGTATTATTACGCCTGCAATCCCAACCGTCTACAATTTTCCCTCATTTTGTTCATCATTATAAGTTGCAAAGGGAAACCTCCAGGGCCCCTTGGTGCCAATTCATAATTAAATACATGCCCAAATAGGCAGCACTTTCCCCGATGGCGGAACTGTCGCAAATGGACACTTTATTAGTATTCCGACTGTACACGAACGAGCGATCAATAATAATAGAAATGTCCGTTATCTAGCGACAAACTTTGAACATGAAATGAAACTAATTACTTACGAAAATATATCGTTATTAACAGATTGGTACCCACATGATTTGAGTTATTTAGGAATTTTAGATTTACCACCTAACATTCTATCTGCAGACCTCATTGGCGCACCGCACCCAAGAATTAATTCCATCACCCATATAAGCCATTAATTAGAATTAGCGAGCATGATAAGCATCTTTCTTATTCTTCGGCCTGTAGTTTATAGAGTATAGGCCTCTTCATAAGCACGCCAAATATTGCCAAGTATAGATTCCGTGAAAATCGCATCCAGCCCTTTCCTGCCACTTTGGCGATGTCATCGAAAAATCCGCTTACATAAAATACATTTATCATAAAATACATTCAAGAACAACACAAACAATAAAGTTTAGGAAAAATCAAACATATCATAGTTCAGACAACATCCCCGTACTAGACTGGGAGCAATATATACCGAAATATACTTAGCTCTTCCTGGATGAGATGTAGGTAAAACAATTTTGCCCAAAAGAGAAATGTTTTGAAATACAGTCGATTCACCCACAAAATTAGTCTTACTACTTATAACGATTTGTTATAGGTATTTGACTCTTCGTCTATGCCTGGTATACATAAAAAAATTTATAACCTGGCATTCTATCGTTGCTGTTAACCTAATCTACACGATCCACAACAAAAACATGTCCAAAAACCGTCACCTGAATGAATACACCAAACTGCATAATTAATCACATTCTTCAGATAACTTGACATTGCAGATGTTATCTCCCAACGCACAAGTTCAATGATAGCGATTTAGTCGCGATTACGTATGCAAGGTGCGCGTGCGCCGCGTCTGCTCCTACATAACAAACACTTTGCTATTTCACACACGTCATCTCTCTCTCCAACTGCAGAGAATTCGCGTTGGAGCGTAAGGGACGAAAGATCTGGATCACGCGTCTTCAAATCAGGGTACGGTTTTTGGACATGTTTTTGTTGTGGATCGTGTAGATTAGGTTAACAGCAACGATAGAATGCCAGGTTATAAATTTTTTTATGTATACCAGGCATAGACGAAGAGTCAAATACCTATAACAAATCGTTATAAGTAGTAAGACTAATTTTGTGGGTGAATCGACTGTATTTCAAAACATTTCTCTTTTGGGCAAAATTGTTTTACCTACATCTCATCCAGGAAGAGCTAAGTATATTTCGGTATATATTGCTCCCAGTCTAGTACGGGGATGTTGTCTGAACTATGATATGTTTGATTTTTCCTAAACTTTATTGTTTGTGTTGTTCTTGAATGTATTTTATGATAAATGTATTTTATGTAAGCGGATTTTTCGATGACATCGCCAAAGTGGCAGGAAAGGGCTGGATGCGATTTTCACGGAATCTATACTTGGCAATATTTGGCGTGCTTATGAAGAGGCCTATACTCTATAAACTACAGGCCGAAGAATAAGAAAGATGCTTATCATGCTCGCTAATTCTAATTAATGGCTTATATGGGTGATGGAATTAATTCTTGGGTGCGGTGCGCCAATGAGGTCTGCAGATAGAATGTTAGGTGGTAAATCTAAAATTCCTAAATAACTCAAATCATGTGGGTACCAATCTGTTAATAACGATATATTTTCGTAAGTAATTAGTTTCATTTCATGTTCAAAGTTTGTCGCTAGATAACGGACATTTCTATTATTATTGATCGCTCGTTCGTGTACAGTCGGAATACTAATAAAGTGTCCATTTGCGACAGTTCCGCCATCGGGGAAAGTGCTGCCTATTTGGGCATGTATTTAATTATGAATTGGCACCAAGGGGCCCTGGAGGTTTCCCTTTGCAACTTATAATGATGAACAAAATGAGGGAAAATTGTAGACGGTTGGGATTGCAGGCGTAATAATACGTTTTTGTATTGTAGTTACTAAACAGTAAAATACATAGAGAAAATTAATATCTGGGTTAAATTCAAAAAGAAAATGCAGACAGTGTTAATAACCATAAAGATATTCACTGTGTATGAATATAACTATTTTATTACTCTGACGAAACGTACAGACGCTCTACCCGATGCGCGTAAAATAAAAACGCATCAAACAATACGCAGAAACAGATGCTCTCGTCTTTAAAAATGCATCTTGCAAATTACGAGTTAGCAGCTACGTCATGTCGTTATCTAATCATCGAAAAAATCAACAAAGCTCAATGCGAACTGCACGCAGCGACCCACGTTCGACGCTCGACTCATAATAACTTTTTTTTCGCGCGCTGTTCTCGCTACAGTAAACATCGTTTTCAAAACGCTCCGTAATAAATTGCTTAAAAGAGGCGTAAATCTTCCGTTTTCATAATAAAATTACTACTAACATAGAGTTTAAGGTGCATGCAAACAGACTGTGGTG